>JAKKIK010000260.1:0-37933 GCA_024500135.1 Heterodera carotae
GTTTTACTCGACGGGTAAGGGGTAAACAACCCGGGGTAGTTTAACCCGGTCATTTAACCCGGTCAACCTACCCCGACTTTATGGTACCAGCCCTGGGGGTTATAATGTCGCGGACTGGGGGCCCAGAGGTCGGGGAGGTGGGCAGGTCGAGGGGTGAATTTGTGTTTCGATACGAAATATCCGATTTTTTTTTGTATTCTTCAATTTTCGGACTCCGAGAAATTTCGAACAAACTAATTCACTCACCAATGATAAAAATGACATTTCAATTTCGAATTTCTATTTCATTTTTTTTTTGAGTTCTTGCGGTAAGACGAGATTCACTCACTGCTACTGGCTGACTGATTTGTGCTATAAATGTGCATTTTTATGTATACCATAAAAAGGAAATTAGTGGAATGGTCGTTGCGCAGTCAAATTTTTTCACTTGAGTTCGTAACTCATCAATGCACGCTCGACGGATAGGGCATTTCAAAATTTCAAACTCCGTCGGCCCTGGAGAATTTTATTATTCTGAGACCCCTGAGGCCCTTCCGAATTCTATACTTAGGATGGCATTATTCTGACCACGGGCACTATTTAGACTCCTGTGACCCTTTTGAATTTCAATATTCAGAACCCTTCGGCCTTCCGAATTTCAAAATTCTTATCCCTGCGGTCCTTTCGAATTTCAACACTTAAACCCGAACAGAGCCTTTCCCAATTTACACTACCACCTCCCCCATTCCCACGACCTTGCCCATTTTTGCATTAGTCATCCGTCCGTCCATCCGTCCCCCTCCCATAACATATCTCTTGCAAATTACAATTTTGTACCGTTCATTGCTCATTCATCCGTCATCCGCCCTCCCTGCAAAATGCACACAATTTCTACACTTTTTGTCCCCCTTCCCCCTCCCACCGGTGTCCGCCGTCTTCCATCTTCCGACCACAAATTTTTTTTTTCTTCCCTCCTTTCCCTTTCCATCCCATGCATGCCACATCATCATCGATGATGATATGTTTCATCCGCCGCTCATCCTCGTCCCATGCCCGTGCACTATTTTTGCGAAATTCCCGAGACCGCACGCTCGGCCGGCCACCACTTTTTTCGAAATCCGAGACCAACGAACATTGAGCGCCCGCCGCGCATTGTTGTCGAGAAAGAATGGGTATGGTCCGTTGTCGTCATTCCCCCAGCAGCAGCACCCACTCATTCCTCACTCGAGGCGGGGGCTGCAAAAAAAACATTACATCCACTTAGGACACTTATCCAACAACCAAACTAAAGGCCAGCGCATTCTTTTTTGTTTCGTGCATTTTCCGCTTTTCATCTTGCTGTGAGCGAAAAATGAATGCGCTTCGCGTTTTGTTTGTTTGTAAATTGACGTTTTTGTTTGTCGAACCCTCGTTTTTTTTATCTCACGCTTTTATGTGTATCGATGGCACTTTCAATGCCGAAATCTCGTGTTTCATCGGCACTTGCAGTGCCAAAATATTGGGTCTCGTCCGCACTCTCAATGCCGAAACATCGGGTCTCATTGGCACTTTCATGCCCTCTCCCCCTACTATTTTTCCCCAAATGCCTCCCTGACGTCCCCAATCCCTTGACATTCTTTTCCCCGAGGACTTTTATTAGCCGGCTGATTAAGCATATATTTATGTGTTCAATATTTAAAATAGTAACTATGTTGTTACCCGAACGAAAATTTTTTTAAAGCTCTATTATTGATCTGTTGATCTAATCAGTGACCGATCGATCACTCTTTTCTTCTACCCGCCCGCCCGAAAATCCATTAGATTTGATTCATTGGGTCTCACCAACCACGCGCCTCCGATTGGAGGGCGGGTGCGGGCTTTTGTTGACTGATCAATTCAATGTGTGATCAACAATATTAATTGATTTTGCCTTTGGTCAGGTGATCGGATTAGTTGTCCGCCGCCGTTCGATTTACACTTATTGCCATGGTCCAGCAGCAGTAGTTTGCAAAACAACAACAACAACAATTGCGAGTCGCCTTTTGCCCGAGGGCATCAACGGCCCGACGACGCCGTCCCCGGAGGCGAAACGACGACGACAATGATGTTGATGAATGCGGATGAAAAAAAAGTGGGTGTACTTTTCCAGTAATGTCGACCAAACCCGAAAATTGTGGAGTCGAAAAACTGTCGCTTAACAGAGACTGAGGAGTTTCGGTTTGAAAATACGCCTCTAAAGAGGCCGTTTTTTTTTAAATTTATTTGCAAAATAAGCCTCATAGAATTTTAAATTTTCCCACAGGTTTCCCCCGCCACTGTGCCACCCGTCCGCCACTTTCACTGTGTGGCAGCACCGCGTGCGCCAGTGTTGGAACGCGACATGTTGCTCGGCTCCGCCTCGTTTGCTGCGCGGCGTGCCGCCGCGGCAGCCGCTGGATTGGCAGCGCCGGCGGTGACATTACCGCCGCCATTGTCCGGCTCCATGTCGTGTGCGAACTTGTCACGTATTAGTGCCACCTGCGACACTGGTGCCGCAACCCCAACAAAGGCATTGTTGCCTTCATTTCCCAGCTCATGCTCCGCGAGTGCCATTGATCAACTGCAGGCGGTGGAAGCCACCAAAATTTTTGATTTTTGTACGAATTTGTAATCAATATTTTATAGACCAATGTTTTAATTTCAAAAAATTTGTCTGACAGTGTTTTTGGGCTCACAGAATGATGCGCTGAACGCCGAGCTGTTCAAGGTCCTCGTGACAAAGCAATTTGGCCATATATCTAAAAATGGCATTCGGGGCAAAATTGCAAAAATTGGAAACAATTTTTATTAATAAACAAAAACCATGAAAATCGCCACAAAAATATGCACAAATTGGCAAAAAATTTCCATACAAAATTAATATGATTATGATTTTCCATTAAAATGCAAATTTCCCTAAAAATGTGCTAAAATGGGCAACAAAACCAAAATGCCAATTCATTACAGCGGCATGGCATCAGTCGGGTGATCAATCTCAGCGAGGCGGGCCCTCCGCCGAGCGCGGTACCGAACGATGCGCACCATTTTTTGCGCATCCCAATCAAAGATTCGTACTGTGCCAAACTTTTTCCACATTTTGATGACGCGTTCAAATTCATCGGTCTTTAAATTATTCTTTTTCAATTTTAAAATACCATTGGGGGATTTTTTAAATTTATAAATACCTTTTAAAGTCCGGGATGTGGATTGCGGATTTGAAATATCCATAATCCGGTTACTATCTGGTACTTACAATCCACATATGGGTTGGGTCCCCCTCCACTGTCCCACCACTCCTAATTGGCATTTTTTCCCAGGGTGCCAATTTTTACATCCCTACAAAATTTTTCAGTAATTTTTACAGGCCTGGCCCTCTATTTTTTGCTAATTTTTTGTATGCTTAATAATTTTGTCTCTATTTTTTGTGCAGAATGCACTATCACCAAAAAATAATTTGTTGCTCACTCTCAGAGGATGCCCGCAACACAGGGCACAAAGTGCTTGTCCACTGTTTGGCCGGCATTTCGCGGTCGCCAACCCTCGCAATTGCGTATGTGATGCGCGCAAGGCGCATGGTCAGCGACGAGGCGTACAAATTTGTTAAGGTGATTAGGGACCAAGATTGTCCGGAACCGGAATTAAGACTAGAGATCGGTCAATACAATTAATTGATCAATAATATCAATTAATTGAATCAATAATTGGTCAATTAATTGATCTCATTTAACTGATTGAAAAAAATCTTCTAAGGATCAATAACTTATTGAATTAATAAATTGACCGATTAATTGATCAATTAACTGATTGATCCGGTTGTCCGATTTCTAATTAAGACCCCCTGGTTTTGACCGAGTCTCCGAAAATTCCATCCCTGATTATCCCCGATCTCAGACATTTTTGGGCCTGCTGTTCCCGAACATAAAATTCTTACCAACAACAAATTTCAGAATCTCCGACCGAGTATTTCACCGAATTTCAACTTTTTGGGCCAACTCATGGAATATGAGAAGCAGTTGCGCGACCAGCAGGTGCTCCCAAGTTGCCGGATTTAGCATTATTATAATTCAATTCTAAAAGAAATGGCTTTTTTTATTTGAGCAATTTTAAAATGATGATCCCAATTTTTTTTTATAATTAAAAAATTTTCTTCTTTTTATGTGCTTTTAACACTCAATTTCCATTTAATTATTTATTTTTAACATTTTCCATTTAATTATATTATTGTTATTTTAAACAATCATAACAGCAGGTGTTACCCCAGCAAGTGGCGGCACCCTCTCCACCCAATTCGTCGGTGTCACCGTCCGGCACAAATAATGGTAGGCATTTAATGTGTCTTTGAATTTGCATCCCTCGGTTACGGTAAACCGCTAAATTACGGAACTTGCCGAAACCCAAAAATTCGGTACGGCATGATTAGTGGTTACCGTGTCATAATACATTACTCTAAACACACCTCTACTGGTGGGGGGGGGAGGTGGTAGAATAAAATTCAATACTAATTCTTTTTTATGCCAAATTAGTCGGCGCCGCCGTGGACAAGCCAAATGCCATTGCTTTTACCGCCAAACCATCGTCTTTCACCTCAACCAATGAGGGGATGCCGACGACTTCAACGGCACCGGTAACAACAACGGCAACGGCTTCCATGACGGCGGCGGTGGTTCCCAGACCGCGTCTACTGATCAGCCCAGCGGTGCGTAACGAGTTGAAAATAATATTTCCGCTTCCTCCCTCATAACGTCTTCTCTAATAGAACCCCACCCTTTATTTGAACCCCTCACTCAGATGAAGAAAACCCGATTTATCACTTATTTTATTTAAGTGTCCTTCTTCGCGTTTCTCATGTCCGTCAATGCTCTTTCCACTGTCTGCTGCTACCGCTGGTACATCAACGACACCGACGAATGCTAATGCCGTCCTCCTCCCACTGCTGCATGGCAATGGGTCGGCGGCGGTGCCGTCGCCGTCCACCGAATTTTCGCGTCTCGGCATTTCGTTGGCTAACCCATGCTTTGGCCTCATCACCGAGGACGTCCGAGTGGCAACACCACCACGACCACAGCAACAACAACAACAACAGCACTCATCTTCAAATCATACCAAGTGCGTGGCCATGGAGTTGTTACTGATTTTCCCGGTAGAGGTCGGGGTCATCCATGTGGCCCACTCAATCTGATCTGCTTGACCCACGGGAATCGGATACGAGGAATCCGATATCCGGCGCTAAATCCGGTCCCCGGTCATATGATATGTGCTTGCACTTTATTGTGTTAAGCCACATAACGGAAAAGTACCCCTGATTCTTTATCAACTATTTTGCAAATTTTCGGCGTTGAACCCGAATTCAGATATGACACGGAATTGTACATTTATGATAAATATTGATTTACACAGCATTTTCAAATTAAGCAGCAAATTGGAACGAAGAACATTGCCGTCACATGACACTGCTGCTGCTCCTGCTGCTGCTGATGGACAACAAGTTCAAGCCGTACCAACGTGTGAAAATCCAATGTTTGGCCTGCTGGCGAACACCGGCGGCGGACAGCAGCAGCAGCTGATGGGCGGCAAAAGACGGTGGCGACAAAATGTGCAACAGCAGCAACTGTGTAAGAAATATAGAATTTTTGTTGAAATTCTAAGTATTATAAAAATTTTCGGGCCTCTTATGATTGTTCAGAATTCACGAAGCCAGATAAATTGGGTCGTTCGACACGACAGCCCTCTTCGCCCCTATCTCTTAGCCTGACACACTTTCAATCCCTACAGACTGGGCGGGGGTCTATTTCAGAGAGTTTTGTTTTCAGAAATACTGTACGCAAATATTCTCGGAATTATTTCAGCTGCCACTGGCGGCGGCGGCGCCTCATTAATCACGGCGGCTAACAGTTTGCCATCGTCGACGACACTGGCAGATCAAACAGCAGCAGTGGCAGCAGGAATTGCAAACAATCAAAAGTTTCTTCGACCAACAGCAGGAGGAGGCCGGTTTTCGGCACGTAACTGTGTGGCTGCGTTGTTGGATGAGCATGAATATGCTGACGGCGATATGGCGGCATCAACGGAAGAGCTGATCAGAGCTGGCAGCGCCGGTGCCACAAAATTGGTTGGGGCGGATGCGCGTGACATCAAATGCTATTTTGGCAGAAATGCGATTGAAGATGATGATGGACATGATTATGGGCATGATATTGGCGGAATAACAGTGAAGAAGCGGACCAAAAAGTTGGCACTGGAACACGACGAGGACAATGGCCAAGACAATGGTGCCTATGCTGTGTCTGCTGCGCGACAACTTGTGAGGCCATTTGAACAAAGCCGCCACCATGGTGCGGATGTCGCCGCTGTGAACAAGCAGTCGAGGAGTGCCGGCAAAATGTGGCTCTCCAATTTTCGGCACCGTTTTCAACATGCAAACAAATTTTTGTCCACCATAACCACTACTGGTCATGCCAATGCCACAAATTCTTGTTCACCACCATCGTGCTCACAACAAGCCAACGTTCCAGCATTGTCAAGCGTGTTGTCTGTGCCGGCATCGTCATCAAGCGTGTTGTCTCCACCACGGCCACCTCCACCGCGGCGGCGCCATAACCACGCGGCGCAGCAGCAGCACCACCACAATAATTGGCATGTGCATCGTCTGCTAGCGTCATCGTTGGGCATGCGCAGAAGCGCTCTTATTAATGATGATGATGGTAGTGGTAGTGGTTCAGCACCAACAACAGGTGGTCGATTTAGTCGGGGCGGAGCCGGTGGTCGACGAATGGCACATCAACAAAAATTTCGGCAATCATTGCCAACCGTGCCGGATATTGACCACAATGATGACGGCGACTGTGCTGCCGATTACAGTTGTGAAACAAAAAAACAGGTACTGACTCAGATGGCTCTCATCTTTGTTGCTGAAATGGCACATGGACATCACAACGCCATGCTTTTACCACAAAGATACCGAACCGAAAATTCTATGATTTTTGGCCCAAATAGGATTAACAGAATTTTACTGGGACCAATCCTGTAGAATTTTTTCTCAATCCTGTAACAGAATACTAAAAATTTACTAAATTCGATCACCACCGGTAATCCTCATAGATTATATTTACTCTCTGGCAGGTTCTTGATGATCACGGGTTGGCACTGTCATTGTCGTGCACCACAAATTTGGCACGCCCCGAAGCAGAGCCGCCCTCATCGGCGTTGTCCGGCACTTCCCATCAGCAGCCGGCGGAAGCAGACGACCGCGCTTCAATAAATTCCGCTTCGAGCCTTGAAATTACAGTGCAATAAAACAACAACTATTTATCTATCTGTTCGACCTGAAACCATTAAATGATCATGTGATGATATATCTGGAAATGTCAATTATTTCATATATTTTTTATTGTTTTTATATAAATTTTATTTGTTTGGTGCCATTTGTTGTACTGGATTAATGAAGTCCATTATCATCATTCGCTCCGACTCAGTCGCCAAAAGATCCCCCACCCCTTTTAAAAACCCTCATTTTGAGGCGAGTTGAAAGTAACCTCCCCAAAATAGAGCCCCACCTCCTTTTAATAGAACCCCATCCGCTCCATCCTTTGAAGAGAAGGGGGGGGGGGGTAAGAGATAAAGCCCCCTTGGGCTCTAATACAGGAAACACAGTTTCTAATCATAGTTTGTGGGAGTGCGAAGGGTGGAGCAAAATAGGAAATACGATATTTGATCGTAATCAAATATTTTTAATCCTTCCGAGGATTGAATGCAATTTTGACACTGCACCGGAAGGTAATTTCCCTCCTAACTTCGCATTTAATAAATTTGGATTTTTCGCTTTTTATTATTTTCTTTTCTCTGTTGTCCCATTGCCATTGTACACCACCAAATTCTGCACTTGTCATTGTGAAGCAGAAATTTGGTGAGTACAAAGGTCATGAGGAGAGATTCTGTGCTGCTGCTGTCTGTTGTTGTTGATGGCGTCAATAAATTAAAAAAGAGTCAGATTTCAAATATTTTGTAGCGCGTCAATACAAGAGGTTTTATGCGGAGTGATTGTGGACACGGAAAATCCGCGGATGTCCAGTTTTTTGAGACATTGGAGGACGGCACGGATATGAACCCTACGGATATACGGACACGGATTTAAGTGGAGTTTTATGTAGAGGCGAGGTAATAAACGGGTGGGTGGGTCTGCGCGAAGAAGCACGTTCCGCGCCATGAAATCCCAGGAATTTATTTTTATTAAATTTCCAAAATAATGGAATGAAATGCTTCAAATTCGAGTACAGGGTGATCAATAACAGCCTCAAAATCCCAGGAATTTATTATGACCACTGATCAATACAGCCTTAAAACCCTCTAAAAATACTCAATATAAAAAGTGGTAGTGGATTTTTAAATAGTTTAAATCTCAAGTGAATGAATGGGGTTGGCTGGTGGCTTAAGAAATGTATATGTAAAAATGACCTTCGGACCGCGCTTATTTGTTAGCACACAAAGGACACTGAATAGGCGAGGGAATTTAATCAGAAAAAACGCCAGCCTGCCGCACAGGTGTCCGTCCGTCCGGCGACCACAAAAAATAAAGTACACAGAACAATGAGCAAAAAAATGTGCAAAATTTGTACCCTCTTCATTCATTCATTTTTAGTGGGGTCTAAGCCCAGACGCTTCGGAGAAGGGAAAGAATGGCGGGGATCGTCAGGGGGGGGGGTGGGGATAGTGAACCGGATTTAACTCGAATGCGCCTCAAAACACTGCTACCTATGGCCAAGAGCCATTTTGGGCGCTTTTCATTTCTTGGCCATGATTTTTTTATCTGTCTGGATTTTTTTGAATTTTATTTTAACGAATTTATAAGTTTGTTTATCGCTTATCCTCTGTTTAATACTAAGTAATTGTTTACACACACATAGTGCTTTGGAATGAAAGCAAACCAAATTTATAGAAAATGGTTGGCTAAAAAATCGGGTCCTAAAGGCTTGCTTTAACATCGATACTCGATTCAAAATATGGTGCCTTTTTTAAACGGGTGCAATTATACATGTATTACGATGCCGTAGGGGTCGAAGTGCCGAAGACTTTTCCATGCCCTCCTCGAGGAGAAAATTTTATGGGTGATTTGAGGGAGTAGAGGAGGGGGGGGGAGCAGTGATTGTTATGATGTGACTGGGGGAATTACTAGAAGGACGCGTTCTGCTCGGCTCGCCCGCCGCTTTTTGAGGGGGCGTCAGACGCCCCCGGCGGCGGACGACTGATGACGACAAAGCAATCCTATATTAAAAAGATGAATGTCTGTGTGTGTGTGTGTTCCACGATTTGAATTAGTGTGGCGTTTTGAAAGAGAAAAGAGTGTAGGTAAAAGAAGCATGCAAAGAAAGAGCGTGTAAAAGGAGAGAATAATAAAGAAGGAAAGGAAGAAATAGTATGAGTGATAGAGAAATAGAGACAGAAGGGAAGAATTTTTCCTGCTAGATGCGTGCGAAGGGAGGAAACAATTCCTGCTGAGACGCGTGCGTGTCTGCGCTGGGGTGAGGGGCAGACGCAACGAAGAGAGAGAGAGAAAGAGTGAATAGAAAAGAAAAGAATGAAGGTAGCAAAGGGAGAGAGTAAATTCTGCTGAGCGCGGGGTGGGTGTGTATGCGCGTGTGGCTGTAGAGGTATAGACAAGGAAAAGTGAGAGAGAGAGAGTTAAAAGGTTCATAGGAAAGGAAGAAAGAAGACATAGTAAAAAGAAATAGTGGATGCCTTTTTTATTTACTCTCAATCCATTTTACCCCCATAAGTAATTTCCGATATTAAAACACAAAGATTGTGTATTGTGGCTTGCGGATTGAATGGTTTTTCTAATGCGAGTTTTTGTTTGTGTTGTTGGCACAGCTTTTCCAAGAAACACATGTGTGTATGAAAAAAATATTTATTTTTGTTTTGGTATCAGTTTTGGTCTCAGCTTCAGCATTAGAGAAGGGAATGAAATGGAACAAGATAAAAGATCAAAGAATTGAGAAGGGGAAAATAAGCATAGGAAAAAGAGAGAGAGAGAGAGATGAGAGCAAAGAAAATAAAATTTTATTTCGACCTCAGCTTCGGCCTTAGCATGACAAAAACAAGCAAAAGAAAAAATTTAAACAGTATGTCCTTTTAAAGACATTAATGTGTCTCATTTTTGGTAGCTCGCTAAAGTGTTTTCTACGTTGATTTAAACACATCAGTAATTTGCATTGTAGAATCGTTAGGCCAAAAGGCCTCAGATTTGCCTTGGAGATCAAAGATTCCTCAGCTTCGGCATTAGAAAAAGGAATAAGAGAATCGGCGAAGCCGACTCGCGGAGCAAGTTCTCCCGCTATCTGAGTTGGCGAAGCCGACGAGGGGTGCGCGTCGGCGAAGCCGACGGAGTGCGAGTCGGCGAAGCCGACGGGGTGCGAGTCGGCGAAGCCGACTCGCGGAGCGTGTTCTCGCCCTGCCTGAGTCAGCGAAATCGACGAGGGGGGTGAGTCGGCGAAGCCGACGAGGGGTGCGCGTCGGCGAAGCCGACGGGGGGCGAGTCGGCGAAGCCGACTCGCGTAGCGTGTTCTCGCTCTCAGCGCCGACTCGCGGAGCAAGTTCTCCCGCTATCTGAGTTGGCGAAGCCGACGAGGGGTGCGCGTCGGCGAAGCCGACGGGAAGCGAGTCGGCGGAGCCGACTCGCGGAGCATGTTCTCGCCCTGCCTGAGTCGGCCTTCACATGGAGCGGAGGGAGTCGGCGAAGCCGACTCGCGGAGCAAGGCAGCGGACCCTCGGGCCCAAGCCTCAGCTTAATTTTTTTACAACGTACTTACTGGCGACAGTTTTCAAAGCGCCCGTGGCGCTTTACCCCTAAGGGCCGTCCGGCCTTGGTTAAAAGAAAATGAGAAAAGGAGAAAGAGGAGAGAAAAACACATTTATAAAATCAAGAAAGGATTAAAGTAATTGGAAAAAAAGGAGAAAGGAACAGATCAAATCATTCCTCGGCTTCGGCATCAGTTCGGCCTAAGCTTCGGCATTAGAAAAAGGAATAAGAGAAAAGATTAAAGGAAGAGAGAAGCAAAGAGGAAACAAAGGGGAGAAAGAGAGAGAGAAGACGAAAGGCATCGAGAAGGGAAAAGAAAGAAAGGACAGTAAAGAAAGATGAAAATAAGCAAAGGAAAAAAGAAAGAAACTAAGAAAGAGAATATGAAAAATGAGAAAGAGATAAATTAAAGTTTTGGTTCCCTAGCGGGTTTTATGCGCCGAAGGCGCAACAACCCGCTAGTAATAATAAAAATGATGATGGAATTGAGGGGATGAGTCACCCACCCCCCCCCCCCCCCATTTTGCGTCTCGGAAATGTGTCGCCCCGTTTCTCTGTTCCGCTGCTGCTGGATGGACTCTTCGCCACTATCCTTGCTCCCTCCCTCCCCCCGCGATCGCCGGCAGCTTGTACCCGTTTCGCAACAATATGTGTCGTCATCGGTGAGCCAGGCCATCCTCGCCTCTTCTGTCAGTAAGCCCCTACCCCCAATTTGGATAATTTTACCTCTAAAAAAATATCGAAAATTCGAAAATTTTTTGGCGCCACCAGCAGGTGGGTTGGTGGCAATTCTCTTTACGTCCCAGAGCAGGTAAAGCGGTGAAAGCGGGGCAAGGTGGGATCGTCTGCTAACGGCTGCAAAAAGACAAAATGACTACCCCTCGCATTCGGTGGGAGGGAGGGGGGAACAGTGTGTGGTGGGTGCGGCGCTGCAGTGGGGGAAGGGGGGGGGGAGGTTGGGGGCGAACTATGATCACTCCCAAACGTCACCATTCAAAGACCTATTGCTGCAGCTGCTCTTTGCCTGCTGGTGATGGAATGGACTGATGCGACATTTGCTGATGAGAGAGAGTGAGAGAGTGATGACGAAACATTCACCAAATCGCAAACAAACTCACGAACAAAACAAAAAAAATAAAATTCGGGAGAAAGGAAAAGCAGAGCAGGGGGCCTCCTGCATCAACCCAATACCAATTGTGCCCCGTAAATTCCATTGCCCGAAGGAATTCCCCGAGGCAATAGATGACGAAGATGTGTGTTTGTTCATCACTTGCTCCGCTGATCAGTTATTGGATGACGTAATTTGATCAGCGAAATGCTCGAGGGGAATTCTCGTTTGTATATTTATAATACAACATTTAAGAAAAATTATAAAAATTAAATGAAAATGCCCTGACAAATAAAAAGTCCAAAATGGCCATTTTGAAACTTATTCTGAATTTTTCTTATATCTTAATAATCAGTACGAGACGTTTGGATTGATAACAATTTGGTCGGAAGATTAAGCAAGCTATAGCATTTGAACTGAACCAATTGTTCAATATTCGGACAGAAGCTCACGTCGCCTCTGGCGACTCAATATGAATTGAAATGTGTTTTTATTGTTTAAAAACTGTAATGCAAATTATCACAGGAATTTGATGATCAATGCGCGTCAAAGGTACAGCCATTCCATTCATCAACATTACAATAAAAATTTAAAATGATGCCCAATAATTGCCTGGCCATTTGATATGCCTGTGCGCGAATACAATAGTGAATTTAATTTAACAACAATATGTAAAGCTCATCAGTTCATTTTTGACGAATTGTGATCAAAAACAGTTGGAGAGAGAAATAATTGGACCGTCCAAAGTGCACAAGATTAGCGACAATCGCCAAAATGATTTGAACATGCTAAATGTACAAAAAATGCTTAATGCCGGCTTCCAGAACCAAAATCGCGACGAGTCTCTTGTGCGCATAAATTTAAACAACAAAGAAAATGTCCATGGGATATATGTTTTAGAATTCACATAATCAAAAATGGGACAAAAATTAAACATAACATTTTAAAATGAATGGGTCAAAAATAATGTGCCATTGATGTGTGTGTGTGTGTGTGTCAAACTGCGAAGCGGCCGTATAAGAGTAGAGAGTCAATCAAACGCGGCTGCCGCCGCCGACGCAATGGCTTCCGCTATCACCAGCAGAAGCGCCGCCAATGCCTCCGGCACCGCCGCCTCGACGCCGACGTCGTTGCGCAAGTGCGGAACTGTCCACCGCACACAACGGGCTCGGCACGCGGCTGCCGGAAAATTCTCCCTTCTCGTCCTCCTCCAGAATGCTTGGCGCAACAAAGCTGAAGCCGCGGAACAGCTCATGCGCAGCGGCAGACGGCGGCACAGCGGGCGAGTCCTACACGCGCACAGAAAAAGAAAAAAGGGGTTACAAGATTCACTCATGCGAATTGGAACATCATCTACCTCGAGCCCTCTCCCCCACCCCGACTCGTCACGTCCGTAGTTGGATCCGGTATCCTCGCCTACCTTTGGCGTCCGCTTGGTGAATTCGGTATCAAAATAGTGCACAACGTCCAATGCCGCCGATGCAGTGATGTTGCGGCCGGCAGTGCCGCCGCCGCCCCCAGTGCCGGCGGACGCAGTGGCAAAGGCGGGCCGAAACGGTGGCGCCACCTGGCGCTGTAACAGCCGGTTCCAATTGATAGGTGCAAAGAAATGATGGGTGCGCAGTGCGCCTGTGCCCTGCGCAGTGCCACCCAACCGGTTGGCCGGGTTGCGCTTGAACAGTGCACGCAACAACGACTGAGCGTCCGACGACAGATAGACAGGCATTGGCAATTTGGCCCTGTAGGGGAGAGAGTGTGGTTTATTGTAATAAGGCAAAGAGGTCTTAAACATTGGGTATCCCGGCCGACTCCCTCCTGTCCGCGTGTAACAAGGACGTAGTCGGAATGATAGAATTTTTTTTTTCCGAAATCCTGTACTATACATCCCTGGCGCGTACCCTACCAGCCTTCCTCCTGCTACCTGAGAATCAGGCTCATGGTGTCACGCCGATCCTTGCCCTGGAAAGGCAGGTGCCCAGTCAGCATTTCATACTAAAAATTAAATAAATAAATAAAAAATGTCGAATAGGTAAGACGAAAAAAGTCCCCGAATTTCGAGGGTCTGAGCAAAATGGTTTTTTGGGTATCTGAATTTTTTAATGATAAAGATATTCACATAACAAACAGATACTTACCATGAGCACACCCAAACTCCACCAGTCGGCAGCCACTGAATGACCCCTGCGGTTGACCACCTCGGGTGCCATGTACTCGACAGTGCCGCAGAAGCTGTAGGTGACCTGTATAACAAGAAAATGTTGTTAAGAGCCTTTTGATGATCAGCCAGTGATCCAAATACCGACCAGGACTATAGAATGCAAATCAATCAAGGCCCCAGGGATTTGGTGATCAGCTAGTGAGCCAAATACCGAAGAGGAACCACATATCAATCAGTCAGTTCCAGGCGGTTTGGTGATCACTCAGGTATAAATGTGTCACCTGTCCCGCTATGTCCAGCGACTCCTTGCTCAGTCCAAAGTCCGTCAGGTTTATGTGACCATCAGAGTCGAACAGAATGCTAAATATATGCAACAAATGGGGAACAATTAAAAATAATAATAATTAATTCCCCACTTTTCGGGCTTCAAGTCGCGATAAACAATGCCCAGGGCATGAAGATGTTCCAGAGCCAAAATTATTTCGGCCATGTAGAATTTGACATCGTCCTCCGTTAGAATCACCTACAATGAATCATTTAATTATGCATACGTTTGTTGACAGGGATGTAATCGGATTACGGATTTTTTGGTATCCGGATTGAATTCCGGACTTTCTTTTGGCATCATTGCTTCTACGCTATAAATTTCTAAATTTAATGAATTTTTTTCTGTGACTAACCAACCCCCATGGAATATCCGATTTTAATGTTAGCCCCCCACCGCCCCACGCAATCCCTACTTCTTTGGAGAGGCGCGTGAACAGATCGCCACCACGCAGAAAGTCCAAAATCAGGTAAAGTTTGCCCTCAGTTTGAAACGCTGTAGGGGATGCATTATAGCTCGCCCATAAGCAAGCCCCGACCCACCATAGTGCAGCTTGACAATGAACGGATGTTTGATCTGAGCCAAAATGTCGCGCTCCATCTTTGTCCGAAGTCGGTCTCGGACTAAAACTTACGCATTTAGAAAAGCGTTAGAAACAAAAAAAAAAATTGTCGTCACAAAATTAAGGAAAAAGTTGGTGCCCTACCTTTGAGTGTGGCCTTCTTGAGCACCTTCATTGCGTATAACTGTCCACGGTCCGTGCCACAATTTTTGCGCACCAAAAACACCTTGCCGAATGAGCCTTGGCCAAGCACACGAAGCAATTCAAACTGACTAGGGTTGGCCTACAAGGGGAGACAAAAAAAAAAAAAAATTAATTGAGCAAAATGCTTCATTAAATGTCCTAAAATGGGCTGGCTCAGTGCTGGGTTGGCTCAATACGGAATATTCGGGGAAAGGTAATGCGTTAGAATTAGAGAAAAACGTAAAACTGGGTCTCACCGGTTGGAAAAAATTCCCCGTCATAAAAATAACCACGAACAAAATTGCTGAAAGTCGAGGGAGTTAGCACAATCCGAGGGTTAAAATTTTTTTTAATGTGCCGCCATGCCCACCCGCATGCCTTGGCAGTGCCGTCCCGGCACACATCGCGCAGCTCAATCTCCGTGTACGGCTCCTCCGACTGGGGACCGGTCCCGCCGGAGGCACCCAATTTGCTCGCATCATCCCCGCCGGTGCACGATGTGGTGCTGGACGCACTGGAACAGATGGAAAGCTGCTTGGCAACGCTGCCGACACCACTCTCGTCCAAGCTGATCTGTGATGGGGACACAGAGCAATTATACAAATAAATAAGTATTTTTATATAATGCTCTCTTTGCGAGAGAAATGTGCAATGGGGAAATATGCAGCAAGATGAACTGCTTGGTCGAAATTTAAAATTTTTAGGGGGGGGGGGTAAATTTGGGAAAACAATGTGGGGTAAAGGAATGAATGAATGCTTGGTTTGCTTTCTTAAATTTTAAAGGGTGTAAAAAAATTCTACATTTTTTTCATCAGGCGCACCTGATAAAACTGCCTCTGCTGCTGCTGTTCAGCAACCTTTTTCAACAACAACAAATCATTGCAACTCTTTGAAGGAGGAGAACAGTCAGAGCTCTTAATGAAGCAGAATGCCAATTACGCGGGACAAAAAAAATGCTCGGTGGCATAGTGCGTGTCAAAATTTCTGAAAAAGAGAGCCATCGCGCGCGACATCGGCTTTTCCGGGAGATGATTGGCAACACAAACTAGTCTAGCAATAATGCTTTAAACCAGCAGGGTGCCAACCATGTTTGTTTCTAACAAATAAGCAACATTTTTTTCTTAAATTTCCGGAATATTTGTTTAGATTGCATTAATTTTTTTTGGGAGGGGGAACCGCGCGGACGCAGTACGGCACCTCATTGTCATCAAAACAATTGCTGCTGTACTCCTCATGCTGCTCATCTTGTTCATCACAATCAACATCATTATAGTCCGTCGATGGCGTCGGTGGCACAATGAAGATGAAGCAGCAACAATTGTTGGCAAAATGTCGTGCAAAAATGCACAAACATCGGAGCAACGAAGTGCCAATGCGGCGTAATTTGTGCGCAAAAAATGGCTGCGGGGACGCCGAAAAGTTGGGAAATGCAGCAGGGGAGTTAGGAATAAGATAACGACGACGGCACGGGCGTGGCGGCATTATTAATGATGAGGACGGATCAAATCTGACCAATTTTGCACAAAAAAAGGAAATGGAGTTTTGAGAAATGGGGGAAATTCAAAGCTAAATTTAGACATTTCTTCAAATGCTTTTGAACGCATGGAAACCGAAAGGGCGGGACGTTGAAAAATGGGAAAAAAAAATTTTGAATCGCCGTTTTTTCTGTTGCTAATAATAGTATTAGTACAATAGAAATTCCTAAATTAATAAAAATAAAACACAATAATAATACAATAATACAGCGCGATTGGTTTTGCGTTATTGGCACCAAACAAAAATATCCCAAAAAAGAGAGAGACAAAACAAAGAAAATGGCGGATGAGGGCTGAACAAACAGTACAAAAAAAATCAAATGATTCTGTTGTGACTGTTTTGTTGATAAACAAAACAAGTAACCAGTCTTTTTGGCTTTGTTTTAGCAAAATAAAGCCGATAGAGGCAAGGCAATGTAAGAACACATTTCTTTTTTTTTCTATTTCCAAATTATTGTATCAAAGAAATTAAATTTAAAAAATCGAATTTTCGTGCGACCGAAAAACGGTTCACATGAAAATTTTAGTTATGTCTCCCCCACCAGAATTAAGGAGTCCTTATTTACGGGGGACTTGAACAGTTTTTTTTTTTCACCAAGATATGACTATTACAAACAGACTCACTATCCTTACCAATTTAATAAAATTTACAAACCGAAGAGATAAAGTCCATGGTAAGCATCTCTCTGGACAGCTCCAATCCGCTGTCGTCCACACTGCTGCTGTCCATGTTTGTAGTGCCTTATACAAATGTCTTCAAAATTAAAAAAAAATTGAAAAAAAAAAAATTAGGGTTTAGGGTGTACTTAAAAAAAATGGAATTGGATGAATTTGAAAATGTGGGTCTAAGCGCTACCCCATCAAATCCAATGCTTTACTTGTGCCGCCAACGTCCAATGAAGTCATGAGCGGCATTCGATGAAAGGGCACAGAAAAAGGCACCAAAGGCATTTGGAGAAGAAAAGGCACTCCAATAAAAGCGTCGTTCGTTGATGATGGAAGAAAATAAAATAGTTTAATCGCCTAAAAAGGCAGAAAATGTGGCACTATTTGATACAGCAAACAAAATCCCGCATATGTCACGGGGACTCAGAGCTTCAGATCGAGTAAAATCCGGTGCAGATCGATTTGTCTCGTCTTCTAATATGTACGAGTTTAGCTTGATTGGACACGAGCAGTAGGAGCAATTTTAAATGTTACAGACTGTAAATATATTGGAAAACGAATGGACGCAAAACACACAAACACATTCTTCTGCTACATTTATTTTGCTAATTTATTTTCCGAATAAAAATTCGTAACCAAAATCGATTACTGTTAAAACATTGTGTTGGATTGTGATGGACATAAAAAGGGCAATGCGTGGGCAGGGGAGGGAAGGGGGGGGGGACCACCGCATGTAATAAAATTGGGAGGGGGGGGGGAGCAGGGACGCGGTAGTAACCGAGAAATATATATGAGGAGGCATGGTGGATGAGACGACGGCTAAATGAATGTGATGGGGATGAAGCGGCGGGCGGAGGAACGGAAAGGGTGCCATAAGAATACATAATGAATGGCAAGCTCACATTTGAATGGAACACAATCAGAAAAAGTACTACAATAATAAATATGAATTATGAATGTTTTTTGTAATAAAAAAAATATGAAAAAAAATATCTACATATGCCCTGTAGTCTTGAAAAAATAACGTTTGGCTGGTGCCCAGCAGTAAAAATGCGACTCGTACATGGCCAACATTTTCCCAACAGCTTGGACGATGCTATGTAACATGGCATTACTCAATTAAGTGCATCTGATCAGAATCTACAAAAAGTAGAACATTTTTTAACTTAAAAAAGTGTTTTTTTGACAAATCACTTAAAATTAATGGATGTTCATTATTGCTATGGAATTGAGCTTTTAAAGCTTGAAAAAATCAAGGTACATACTTGATGAAAAATCACAGATTAAAAATCAACGAATGCAAAACCCGATTCACGATCAGCGCCTTTTTTTTTACTTTTTTTGGGGCCGAAACTTCGGGGCCGAAAAGACCCAGACTCCAAATAACATCTTGCCTAAATCTTATGTAAAAATTTCTGTGCTCTGTTGCAGGATTTGGAAAGACAAATCCGCAAATTAATCCTTAAATCAAGGATTCCCTGTATTGAGCTATAATCCATATTCATTTGTGTCGGTCTTAATTTTGCAACTTTATAATATCCGGATTTCCGCGTACATTTAGGATGTCGTATCCATTTCTTTACAATACACCCCAATTCCCATCACATAGCGTTTGTTTCCCTTCCACCCATTGATCGATTGATCATGAGCGATCACTTTCTAAAAACGCATTGATTGCAGCATGAGTTTGTGTGACGTGTAAAATTAGGCTGGGACGTTGGGGTCGTTGTCCGTCTCTGTTGTTTGTTTAGCGTTAGCATTTTTGTTTTGAGGTAGGTGAGTGGAAGGGAAGTATGCCCATACTTTTGTATTATATTAAAACCATTAACTCTATCTTGGACTAACTAATTTTTAATTGAGTTTTATTATTCACTATTTTTAGCGAAAAATTCAATATTATTTTGTATTGTAAATTTTCCCTAAATCGCACATATTATTTATTTGGCCAGCCCTAAAAATGACTGAGGAAGAAGTCGACATAGAAATTAGTGATCTCGCTGTGACGACGCCCAAAACGTGTGGGCGACAACTGAAAAAACCGTTGCTGAACAAACTCACTAAAATGGTATGTGCTTTTTTTGTAGGATTACAGTCGTATCGGGTCCGGTACCGGGTTTAACAAATCCGTCAACCCGGTGTTTTTGGCAAAAAACAGATTAGCGTATTGAGTGCGACCTTGTCCATTTCCGATCTGGTTTTGAAAATCACTAAACCCATTTGATTATTATTATTAAGTGCCGAAACGCCAAAAATTCAGGATCCGGCTGAACTCCGCCACGTTGTTGCAGACATGCAAACCAAACTGGACCAGGTTGAAGATGCCAATGTTGACTTGCGCGTACAGCTCGCCAATGCGGTTGAGGAGCGCGATGTGTGCCAACAAATCTTTATTAATTTATTAGGATGCGGATGCCTTGAAATTTTTTAGGATTTTTAAAAAGGTTTATATTCATAAATTTCTCCCACTTCCACTCGGAATTGATAATACACCTCTCGCTGATTCTTTCCTTTTTGAGATTTTTTTTTCATCTTGTTAAAACTATTCTGGTTTCCTCATCCATTCTTTACAATATATTGTATAAAGTCTTTGATTCCAGATCCTCATGAAAAACGGCGGTTCGGATCAGCACCCGTCAAAGGGGGAAGGCAGTGCCGTCGTTGAGGCGGTTGGCGACACAGACATGAAGCACATCTATGATCAGCTGCTCTATAAAGACTCGCGCATCATGGAGCTGAACCAAGTGATTTTAAACATTATAACGAACAGCCATAACTTTTTTTATAGCTAACAAATTTATACAATTACATACTAAAAAGTTATGGCCAAAACGGCCTTGGTTATAAAACGGCCCAAGGGCTACGCGCTGAAGTTGTTGGACACTTAGATTATACTAATTGTAAGCCAAAATAAAAATTAGTCCATCAAATACCATGCCCGAATTTTTCTTTGAATCCCAATCTCTCCTGCAGGTGATCATGGAGCGCGAGAGGCGCATCATTGATTTGCAAGAAGCTTTCAGTGAACAGGGCCAGGTATGTGTTGTACGATATTTTAATTTATTCAAAATTTTCATTAAATCGTCTATTTTTCAAATTCCTTCGCCATAGGTGGCACGCTCCAAACAGCTTGCAGTGTCATTGCTCGGCAAGCGCTTGCAGGAGTTGGACACACCGCCACGCGAGCGCAGGGACATGGGCACAGCGACTGACGAAAGCGGTGGTGTAGGTTCGCCGCGTACAGCGGCGTCGTCGCATTCGACGCGTGGCGGCGCGTCTACGTCGCGAACGCGCAGCCCGCATCGTAACTCGTCACCGGGGCGTGCTATACCGCAACTTTTGCGCGTCGGTCAGTATCCATTTTAACCGAGAGATCTGGGATTAGGCAATTTAAAAAAAAATTAAGCCAAGAATGTTGGGAGTAGCGATTCTTAAATAAAATTGTTGTTTTTTTATGTGGTTCCAATGGGTCTCCTCCACCGCTGGACCCAACCGCTGAGGACGGGTGCTCTTCATACACAACTACTGATACACTGATGGCAACAATGGACGCCATTGGCGGCAGTGGTGTTGATGCGGCGGCGGCGTCGTTTGTGCCTACGAGAAAGAAATGCAGTGCTGCGGGCAGAAAGAAAGTGACCTTTTTTGACACGGATGGCAAACCCACCGGACAACAACGACACCATCAACACGTAGACGGCATGGTGAGTTGTATTTTTTTTCTCATAGTTGACTAGGAATTTTCCGGTGCTGTTTCTATTTATTTTTGCTCTTTCTATTCCGAATTTTGTGGGACATTTTCAAGTTTTCTTGGGTTTCCTCCATGGTTACGAAAAAAAAACTATTTTTACTCTTTATTTTACAGGTACGTCGCATTGGCACGCCGCCTCCGATTGATGACCAATTGGCGAAGAGTCCGAAAACCGGTACCGCCGTTGGTGATGTTTCCGCCGATTTTGATGAGCTGTTGGCCGAGAATGACCAACTGAGACGGATCATTTCTGAGATGGAAAAACAACACCAGGAGCAGCAACAGCGGGAGATGACGGCTAATATGACCAGAAACATTGAGGCAAATTTTGAAAATAAATAAAATTGTTTATCACTTTTGCCCTAAGCGGAGAGTTTCTGGCGAACCAGAAAATTATGGGTTTCTCTTTTTTTATAGTTTTTTTTTAACTTTTAAGGAGCCTGCTGCAGTTTCATCAGTGCTTATTCTGAAGGCAAAAGCAGCTGCACAGGCAAAAATTCGCCAATTGGAAGCTTCGCTGGCACAGAATCGGCTCAGCGCCGAGTCTGAGGTTTATTTTTACACAAAATAAGACAGACAAAAAAATCAACCAATTTAAAGTGATTTAAATAGAGTCAGAATGAGTCATAGAAGGAATGTTCTCCCTTTTTTCTTAAGAAAACAGAACTTCAATCGTCAATTGACCAGCTGAAGGAAAGCCGAGAATGGGCACTGGAGGAAAATGGCAAATTGTTGCAACAATTGGAATCGGCAAAGTGAGCATTTTTGAATTTATGTAAATATAGTGGGTATCAACGGCTATTTTGGTCTAATTGTAAGATTTTAATATTTTTTATTATTATATACTGGGACCTAAACACAGCCCTACAACTTTTTTTAACACAAAGCCAAATTCAGACAAAAATGTGACGATTTGCACGGCGAATTGGACGCCAGTCTGGAGACCAGCTCAATTTTTCGGCGTCGGTTGGATGAAAATGCGGCTCGCATGGACGCCTTGTGCACGGAGCTGTATCAGAGCAGGCAAAATATAATTTAAAAAATGGTTTAATTTTGTTTTTTCAATTTAGGGCGCAAACACAGCAAGCATTAGACGACAAGAACATCATCAATGCGGAGGTGGAACGGCTCAAAGGTGAGAGGTAGTAGAAAAAAAAATTCTCCAGTCTGCCATGGACAAAAAATTAGACTATGAGGACATTTTCCATTAAAAGCCATGCCCCTTGGGCCAAGCAACGAACCCTTTAGTGGTTCATTTTTCGCAAAAAAAAATTTGTTTTTATTCGTTCATTCAGATGCTATCTTTGCGCAGGACGAGTTCATTAGCATGCTGGAGGGTGATTTGCTCGTCTACGAGGCCCATGTTGGCATTCTGCGCGACTCGTTGGGCGCCACCAAACGGGAGGACCGTCAGCACATCAAGACCAAGGCGTTCACCGCAAAATTGAACGCACTGGAGATGGAGAAGCGCGAGATTGCCAAGCGCAATAATGGTGAGTGGATGAGGGAAGGTACATCTGCCATGATTTTGATAGGCATTTACCACGATTACAGTGCTATTACAAGAAACATTTTTACACTGTAAGTCAAACACAATGGGACAGAACATTTTTGGTGCCAAATAGTTAGTTAATGAGCAATAGAATGAAAAAAAAAAGAAGGAACAAATGCATTGAATGAATGAAATGGGATGATGATACATTTAATAAAACAAAAAATGGAATGAGTGCGTGTGCGATTGTTTCGGGGTGGTTTTAGAAATGGTTTGAATGAAAATAGAAATTTAAAAAAGCCCGGACAAGAAAAAATAAAAGGCATATTCTCCCGTCATAGTTGAACGCAAAGGGAATGAAGGAATGGAGGGAGATTGGGTTCGGCACCCGTTTCCTCGGCATCACTTTTTATCCGATCATCGTTGCTGTTGACAATTGGATGCGGCGCACAGATTTTCGCGTTCCACCAGCGTTTGCTGCTGCTGTTGCTCACTATCCTCATGATGATCATTCTCGTCATGATCACACGTCCGCCTCGTACTGTTGCTGCTGCTTCTACTGCTATGGTTGTTGCCATTTTTTTGCCCTATTCTGCTGAGTGCCGATGGTGGGAATTGCCACATGAACTCTGTGAATGTGTTGTATGTGCGCGCAACAGTGGGCACACCGCCGTCCGAGATGATCACCTGCAACATTTTTGATCAGTAAATTGTGTGTATGTCTATGTGTTGTGGGAAAAACACTGTTCTATTCCCAAATAAACTGTTCTATTCCCAAATAAACCCTTTTGGTCCTCGAACCCACTCAGACCCCTAACAATTCCGACTCAATGTGGTCCACACCATTTTGTCGCCTAACTTGAATTCCATCCTGGTCCGGCAAGGGATTCACTACTTATTGTTAGTCTCCGATTCCGCTCCAATTCCCTAATCTGCGGCTATTAACCGATTTGGCGGCACCCACCCGCGCACACCGCGACAAAACTCACATCCCGTTCACAAGCGGCGCAGCGCCTCCTCAGTCTCCTCATGCAGCAGAACATCCCGCACGGGAAGCACACCACTGCCCACAGCAGACCCCGTAAAGTGTACGTGCGCTGCAGCGTTCGGCGACATTGCGGACAACGCGGTCGATGTTCAGCACGCGGTGATGACGACGGCATTTAGGTTGCTGTTGTTGTTCATTGACAAAAAAGAATGTGCGAAATTATGTTTGGAATTTTATACAACCGCTTTTTAGCTTGAAAATTGTGATCGAAAGATGGTTTGGTTGATCTAAAATCAGAAACTAATCAATCCGTTAAATCCAACATTTCCTAAGGGAGTGGGTGATGTGATGATTTGGCGATGAGTAACCAACCACCACCGATCATTGGATGGAGAGAAGGATGGGGAGGGAACGATCATAAAATAGGTAGCGATTATCGGCTGATGTGCGAGAGGCTACTGACTCATGTCGGTGTGTCTTTATATACATGCCTGCTGGTCGGGTCCGTCCGTCACTCACTCACCCCATCCATTTGTTTGATTTTGTAAAACATTGAAATTGGTGGTTGAGGCAAAAAAAAGCTAATCAATCAATGATAGACAACAAAATAAGATGAGGTAACCAATTAAACGGGTATTGAAAATTAATTTTTCTTTTTTGTGTAAAAAACATTAAAATTAGAATTAAAATAGTTTTGGTTTTGGGTTAACACACAAAGGGAAGGGACAAAATATGGAATAAGCTTGCTTTTGGCTCATTTTATAATATTTATACATACAACCTTTATCCCAATTCCATCGATAATTTTCTGTGTACAAAATTTATCCCATCTCATTGATTGTGAATGGAGTGTGGACCGACTGGAGGAAGAGGAGGGAAATGTTTATAATGATGGAGGGAGGGAGGGTGAGGGGAGGGATAGTTATGCCACGCCACACACACACACTCGCATTTTATTTATTCCACTCTCTTTCTCTGTCCATTCATTTTCACAGGATTTCTCTGTTTTGTCTCATCTTGTCTTTTTTTTTTTTGCCTGTCTTCTGTCAGACAGAGTTTTGAGGAAAGCACCAAAGACCACCAGGATAGTCTTTTTTGTGTGTGAGAAAAAAGACGCATAATAAATACGATAAAAGTTTAAAAAATGCCTTAAAGAGAGAGAGAGAAATAGAGGGAGAGAATTAGATGCCTACTAAAATATTCCATAATTTTAAATGGGTATTCCAATTCATGGGCTGAATTTTTTTATTTAATGCGCAAATTGTTTTTTCTATTTTTTAAAGATGAGAAGCTGCGAGCAAAGGCACTGACGGTGAAGGTGCGTTGTTTGGAGGAGGAGCGTGATGCTCTGATGGCACGACTGCGCGGGTATGAGCGCCAGTACGGCATCGGCAGGGAGCAGCCACTACAGCAGTCACAACAACAACTTAAACAAAGCCGTGGTGGGTGGATGAAGAAAAACCACAATTATTTTGGGCCATTTGTGAGTATATGAACTGGCTGACCTCTCAATGTTTACATGTCTCGCCGGGTCGGGCAAATTGTTCATATTTCGGGAACCCCTGGATAATTTTCAAAGATTTTAAACCGGTTTTGGCTGATTTTGCGGTCCATCTCCCCCTCCACTGTTTTCGGTACGGGTTAATCGACCGTTTCCAACCCAACTTATCATGTTTTGTTTCTAGAACAAACGTCTCCAGCAGAGGCAGTTGTTTATACAATACCGCCGAACCTTGAAGACATCATCAGCAGCAGTGTCGACAGCAATTCGCCGTCCCCAAGCCCAACGGCTATTACAGATAATTTGTGTCCTCCGCTGAGCGTCAATTCTGTCGATGAACAACAACAAATTGACTACGCTGTTCAAGAATTGAAACGCGACGAGGCTAACAAACGAATGCAACAATTGGAGTTGGAACTGGCGGACAGTAAAGAAAGTGTGCACAAATTTGTGGATTCCATCTTGGGAAAATGCCAAGTTCAAATTCCTTCACCACTCAACGACATTTTGTTGTCCTCCACCGACGATGGCAGTACCACGATGGATCATGTCGCCAATCTTGGCACTGTTGAGCGCTTGGTGGATGAATTGCTGCAAAGTTGTGCAATGTCTGTAGAAGGTAGAGCAGCACTTGATGCTCAAATGGACCAATTGAAGGCGCAAGCTGTTCGTACGCAGGCTGAGCATGAAGCTCGAGAACACCAAGTATGTGCATCGGACACTTACATTGAGGGGGTTTCGGTGCCAAAAAATGGATAGCCTGCCACCAACGAATTTTTAAATTTAGTTTTAAAATTTTTTTTATGTACCAATTCCATTTTGATTGGTAATAAATTTTTTATTTTCCAACTCGGGTGGTGTGGTCTTAAGGCCTGTAAAACTCCAGAGATTACCCATCATGAATTATGCTTGTTGTCAGTTCTGTGACGAGGTGGACCGGTTGCATGCTCAACTGCAGCATTGCCAAGGACAAATTGATGTTGCGGAACATCGCATTGACAATCTGACACGCACCGAAGCAGAGATGGCGCGTGAGCTGGGCACGCGCCAGCGCGAGTTGAGCAGCGCCATGTCTGAATTGGATGTCTGCCGGGAGGCAAAGGTGAGGAGAGTTGATTGGAATTTTAGGTCAAAAATTTGTTATTTTTATGTTTCTTGGAAACATGTTATTTCTGAATTTAGTGATGTTACCCGATATCTTAAGACCTCCCCCCTCGAAAAATTTCGATTTTTTTTGTGTTACAGCATGAGCTAGAACAACGAAGCGTCGAGTTGTGCGCCAAAATTGATGCCTTGGATAGCATGAAATTGGCACTGTCCATTCAGCTTCAGCAAGCAAATGTGTGTTGTGTAACTTAACTAATTTCTTAACCACTGGGCTTGCACGTCTTGGCGTGACTAACATAAAAGAATTCTGTTTGTAAAACTCATAACAAGATCGGAAAAAATCTGACTTTTAACCATGTCTATTGCCTGCTGGCGCGGTTTAACTTGTTACATGCATATTTTCATTAGTATTTTATGTTTTAAGCAGTAGTTGTTGGTTTTAACATGGGATTTTGATCAATATTTGAAGGATATATACCTTAACAAGTAATTTGATTTATAGACAGACAATGCCACACTGTCCACCACATTATCCAGTGAGCAAGTGCGTCTCAATGGCCTGATTAGCCTGTTGACCGAAATTGTTGATCGTTTCCGGTTCGCCGCTAACAATGCGTTGCCGTCGTCCTCCGCTGTTGTTGATGGCTGTGGTGGTGGTGGCACGCCATTGTCCAGTGCATCCTTGGACGACTTCATGCGACGCATTGAAGCCAAAACCGTGCCCGCCCCTCATGCTGTTCAACAACTACAAATGCCTGAAATGGAACGGACAGAGAATGAACAACAACAACAGCATTGTTATGACGTAAAGGTGCTCGCCGGCGATAGCACATCTGTTTCTCCTATTACTGCAACAGTGTTCACCAAGCATGTTGCTGTTCAGGTATGGACTTGATACTTTTTTACACAGAATTGGATACGGACTTAATGAAAATTATGATTTTCAGGCGTCTCCTACTTCTACCATGGTGGTGAACAGCTCGGCACAAACGCTGTCCATTGATGAACAAAAGCCGTCTTTGTTGGAGCGAGAAATGGAATGCCAGCGGGCGGCACAGTGCGAAACATTGGCCGCCGAGGTTGCACAACTGCAACAACAACTCCGGGATGCGCGGCATTGCGCTGAGCAGCATCTATCGGCGGAAATGGCACAGCGGTGCAATGTTGAAGAACAATTGGTCGAGAGTGGGAAACGAGTGGAATGCCTGGAAAGACAAATTGAGCAGCTTGAGCGGGCACTGACTGTCACCCGGGCGGAACTTGCGCAAGCAGGTATCAGGGTTTGAGACCGAAAGGTCCGAAAAGCTATGAGGCGCTTCTGTTTCGATTGGTTTTTTTCTCTTTAGATTATTATTCATTTTCTGATTTCAAGGTCTAAAATTGGAGGAGGAGCACAGTGCTTTGCAGGCACAGCTTGATGCCAACGACCAGTTGATGCTTGACATTTGCACACTTCGCGCAGCCAACGAACAATTGTTGAACGAAAGCATTGCCGCCGCCGGCGCTGTTACACGACAGTGTCAGGCGCAAAAACAGCAGGAGAGCGCATCGGCAATGGCTGACGCTGCTGCAGTGGAAGAGAGCACGCGCAACACTGTGCGTGCATACACATATAATGTTGCATTTTTGGCTGTTTTGCGCGGCCTCTTTTCGCCAATATCCGGAGGGAGGGGATTGGGGGTCAAGCCAATAAACAAAAAAAATTTCGGCGGGGGGGGGGGGGGGTTGGTTGAAAAAGCAATTTTCCCACTTCGGGGGACTGGTTACGGGCCTGATGTGGGTAATCGGTTAATCCCTTTTATTGCTAAAATGTTAAAATTTCTTAATCAATGAGAAGGAGTGGAAAGAAACTTTTTGAACAAATTTTTTTGAGCTATTTCAATCTTTTTTTTTAGGTCTGTCAGTTGTTGGCAAGTGTTGACCCGGAGTTTGGTGCGCCACCTATTGGTGCGTTTTTTAATGTTATTATTGTGTTCTACACCATGTAGTGGTTCAAAATCTGCCCAGTCAGCCATTATCAATTCATTTTTAAGAATTCACACAACAACAACAGAATTTGATGTTGGATGCGGGTACACAATGGTCGATTGATGATGACCATCATTTTCTGTTGGCACAACGCCAACAAAAAGATGCCATCAGCGATGAAGCCACCACAGTTGTTGCAGACCATGACGATGTTGAGACGACGGCGGTTGTTGTCCCCACACATAAACAACATACACACCAGGAACAGACTCCTCCGTTTGATCATGACCATGCTGATCAGCAGCAACAGCGTCAACTGTTACTTGAATGCATCCATGGTCGTCAACAGTTTGAGCAGGACATTGGTCAGAATGTGCAACAATTATTGACGCTGAAGCAGGAATTGGAAAATTCGGTGGATGTGCTGCGGGCAGAAATTTGGGCACTTAACGACGAACTGAAAAAGGTCTCTATCCTCTCCAATTTTATTTATATACGGAATTCCATGTTGAGGTCGGGCTGGCATTTCAATCGGGATCAAATTTATGCAATAAGTACCAGAATTTTGATCAACGCCTTTCGCAGCGATTGCACGACGCGGACGCACAATTGTCCACCCTGAAGATGCAAAATGTGGAACTTTTGTCAAAACTGAGCAGCAGTGAACAGAAATTGGGTGCACTTAACACGGCTATGGGTAGCCATGAACAAATGCGTGTACAGCTTGAGCTTGTTGCCAGCCAACGTGCTGATCAAGTGCGCGCCAAGGAAGCGGACATGGTAATTTCCTCCTCCCTTTATTCGACCTTTACCCTGGTGAGACAATTCGTCTTTCGTTCCTTTTGTTGTAGACATTTTTTAGCTTCTGTTTGTACTTCCATGCCCTTACTTTAACATCCAATTTAGTTACGCATGAACGAAACCGTTGTCGATTTGAATGCCAATATTGCTCAACTGGAGGCTGCCAATGGTTCGCTTAGCGCTCAAATTCATGTATATATTTATCGTTGTTTGAAATTCGCGCAATCTGTACAAATATATTGTAGGTTTTAACTGAACGACTCGAACGGCTTCAAACTGCACTGCTGGAATCAAAGGATTTGATGTGTTCCTGGCGCACCGATTTGAATACCCTGCGGTCACGTCAGCAAGACTTCATTCTGGTAAAGTGGCATTTTTTATGTTTAAGATTAGAGATTGGAAAAGCAATTAATTGAGCATTGACCGATAAGTTTACCAACTAAACTCAGGATTTTCGATTTTTTATCATGATATTTTTATTTGAAAACTCTAATTTCAGCAAACAAATCATTGCATCGACGCATCAGTGCGCGAGGTGGTACAAGTTGCTGAAGCTGTACAGCAACAATTCAAAGGTAAGGGTGTTGTTCAGTTTATTGGTGTTTGGTGGTGCTTTTTCTTTATTTAACAATACTATGTGCTTCTGTTTTTGCAATTCTTTTGATTTTGGTGAAAAGTATTGTAACCTTACTGTCCAAAAGTCGCTAGTCGAAATAATTTGGTCATAATTTTTCAATAAAATGAATATCATATTTATTTTCCTTTCTTATTTGTGACTAAAAAACCAAATTTTACTTTTATTTTTCTGACTTTCCACTTCATTGGTTGGTATCGCTTTATTTACTTTTTTAGTTGTCGGTCTTTTGTGTTTATTCCTATTCCTTCTCTTGTGATATTTTGTAGGGTTCGAACTTCGAATCATCGTTTTTTTTATTCGTAAACATTTTTTTGGTAATATATTCATATGAACCCTACAAACCAAATAAGGGAATTGCCTAATCTAATTTTGGGCCATACCCTCCATAATTTTTAGTCCTTGCCCAGCGACGGGTGGTCCCATGTCCTTTCACCAACAAATTCACCAAACATGCGCGTGAGGACACCACCAAATTCGCAATTTTAGCTGCTCGTTTGGCGAACAAATCATGCGATGTTGAAGCACTTATGCGCGAGAATCGGCTGTTGATCCACACCAATGCACGGCTGCAAACCGAGTTGGAGCATTACAACAACAACAGCGACGAGAACACTGCCAACGTTGAGGATGATGACAAAGAATCATTCACTCGAAATCATGAAGATGTGGTTGAAAGTTTTTCAATTGCCAAGAAGTTCGAGCAGTACAACAACAACGACAGCGATGCTAAGACCATCCAAAAATATCATCATGATGATGTGATTGAAGATTTGCCGATGGCCAAGAAGATGGAGCAGTATGACAACGACATTGTAGAAGTGGACAATATTGATGATGCTGAACTTAATGTCGTGGGTGAGGATGATGAACACAACGGACGCCTTCATCAATCCCTCAGTAGCAACAATATCACTTTCGATTTGTCATTAACGAGTGGGGGACAAGCAAAAAATGATGCTGGTTGTGTGGGTGCCGTTGTTGAACAACATAATCATAGTGTTGCTGAACTTGTGATGCCGGTGATGAACACAATTGTACTGGAAGCCGACATTTTTATGCCAACACTTTCGTCAAACATCAACAACAAGAAGCCGGAAGAAGTGCTGATGGCCATGAGCGGACAACCGCAGCAGCAACAGGAAGAAGTGCAACGGCGACAGACAAAATTGGATGATAAAAATCATGATGATGATGGCGGTGGAAGTTTGTTGGAAGAAGCGGATGCTGGATGGGACGATTGGGATGATGGAGGAGAACCTGGAGCTGTTCAACTTGGTGAACAGAAGCAGGATAAAGATGAGGAGGATCAACAGCAGCAGTCTGCCCATCAAAATGAACAGTGGACTGATCAAAAAAAGACTGGGAATGATGTTCCAACAACCGCTGCAGCCGATCAATCCGAGGATTGGAATTGGGGTGAAGAAGTGAAAGAAAAAAATGGTGCAACACCAGCGTCGTCGGAAAAGGACGATGATGGTGGTGATGAAGCAGAATGGGCATCTTGGAAAGACGGAGGAGGAACAAAAAAGGATGACCAGCAGCAGAATGACACCATTGGAGATGATGTTGAACAGGAGGATGATCTGTTGAACACGAGTGGAAGAGGTGGAGTAGTAGATGACCAAGATGCTAATGTGGAGCATGAAGAATGGAGGGATTGGAGTGACGAAGAAATTGGTGGGAATTGCAATCAACAGCAGCAGGAACAGCAAACGAATGGTCCGGCGCATGGAGATGGTGGACAAATGTTGCCTTACGCATGTGATGAACAACAACGACATAGCGATGATGAAGATGAAGCTGGATGGCTTTGGAATAATGAACAGGGAGACAATGCTATTGATGGGCGACCATCTGCTGCTGACACCTGCGATCAGCTGGAAATCGGCGTAAAGGTGAAAGTAGTCCCAGCGGCGGATGCGCGACGACAGCAAATGGGAGGAGAAGGAGAAAGTTTGGAAGAAGAACGTTGTTCTGCTGCTAATAAAGGAAGTGAAGACGGACAGAGAAAGCAGCCATTAGCATCAGCATCAACGGAGGAGCAAAGAAAATCGATATTCGACAATTTGGTTGGTTATAAATATCGGGCATATGTACTGGATTTGGCGGACCTTTTATGAAAAATTCCGCAATTCCTCTTTTCTATTTATCATTTTAAGGTGGATTGGGCATGGGGAGACAAATGATGAAGGAGATGAACTGACAGGCGGATGGATGAGCTCGCATTGATGCGGTGGTGGCATGTTGACACGGATTGCCGGATGCCTCTGCTTTAAAATGTGATATGTGATTATCCCCCTCCCCCCCTGTTTATGCCTTTTTAAATTGCATTTGAACGACAAATCCATTCAAGGTGATTGATTGATCCATTGCTTGTAATTCCTATTGACAAATGATTGGGATAAAAATGCACTTTTATCGCGTGTGGGGTGCTCCCTTTCAGCTCTCTCCTCCTCTAATAGAGCCCCCCCCCCACCGGGCGCTCCTCCCTTTGAGCCTTCCTCCTCCTCTAATAGAGTCCCCCCACCGGGCGCTCCTTCCCACCGGACACTCCTCCCTTTGAGCCTTCCTCCTCCTCTAATAGAGTCAGTCCCTCACCCCGCTAATAAAGCCCATCCCCCCTAATTCCACTATTTTCGGAAATGTGATATGTACTTTTCTTGTCTTCTTGCATTGTTCCATGCTCTTTATCTTCTCATCATCCGCATTCTTCTCTCTTCCATTCTCCGTCATTTTCCTGCTTTATCCAATGTTTCATTCGTCTTCCTCTTCTCGTCCGTCCGTCCTCTTCTTTGATGGCTGGTTGAGTACACAATAAATATTCTCCCCTCCGCAAATTCTTTGCAAACAAACAAAAAAAAAATGTCCTCACTTCTCTCATCATAAAAACATGTTGAATCATCCCCTCCCAAAGAAAAAAGGACCACAGCATTTTGTTACCCATCGTCAATCGTTGGCGTTTCCCCTTGGGGGGGACGACGGACGGACAAATGTTCGTGTCGCAGGCTTTTCGATCTTTCCAGAAAATTCCCCGCCCCCTGGGGTTCCATTATTCTGTCAAAATTGGACTGGATTTTAGAGGGGCACCACACTACACTACACAATTGAATTGATCCAATCCATCGCGCCTCTATTCCTTCCACCAATTGTTTGTGGACGACGAAACATTTTCGTCGAATTTTTCGGCGATTCCCCTCCGGGGATAATAACACATAATAATGCATTCATTCCCATCCATCCATCTATTTTGCGCAAAGCGAACTAGCAGCAGCAGTAGCAACAAATCATTGTACCACAGAAATATTGGATTGAGTCTCTCATCGCAGTCAATTTAAAATTGTCGGGGTTCAAAAGAGGGAAAATGTTAATCTGAATCCAAGACTCTCGAACGCGCCGCGACGAGTCCAAAAAGTGATCAATTTGTGCCGTTTTTGCCATAGCCTTTCAAGGTGTATAAAATCGCCGAGTTTGTGCTTAATCATATCTTCATCATAATCAGACGCTTCAATTGGTACCAATTGCATTGAATTAGTTAAGATTTCAGTAAGCTTTTTTGATATTCGGGGACCAAACGACGGTTCGATCCAGGCCATAACTTTTTTTATTTGTTAGCCGATTTCTACAAATTTTGTATTATTTGAAAGCTCTAGGTATTAGGAAAAATAGTTTTGTTTTGTAAACGACTTCAGTGCCTCTGTGGGGGGGGGGGGCAAAAATATCGAATGCCGGGTCGGGAGCAATGTCAAGATTTCGGGGCCCGAGTTCGGAGCAACGGCAGGAATATCGGGTGCCGGTCGTGAGCAACGGTAAACAGCAAGAATGTCGGGGCCGGGTCGGAAGCGGCAGTATGGTGCCGAAAGCAACCCCGGTCGGGAGCAACGGTAAGAATGTTGGAAGTCATGGGCGATCAAAAATTTTGGGGGTCAGGCGAGCGGGGGAGGGGGCGGCAACGTGTCGAACTGGTCGGGGGTGTCGGGGGCGACTAAAAAAAGCGGGGGTCCGACGACAACACCGGGGAGTAATCCCTTAATGTTGTTTTTGTTTACTGTTTCATGACAGCCCATTCACATTACACTCATCCATGCCCCTTCCTAATTCATTCATTGATCCTCTCTCATTATTCTCTCATTATTTGTGTGCCTCCTAATAATGTGCCCGCCCCAATCTTCCTTCTTTAGTCGACACAAATCATCAATCATTTAGGTCATTTGTGTGCATAGATATGTAGCGATTGCGAAACATTAAATCTTCTCTTTTATTTTCTACATAAATAACCACATTTTTCCGAGTCAACAGAGGTCGTTTTTGCCTTTTTTTTGCGTCGACAAAAATCGGTATAACCTTTATTTGTTAGGATGTTTTTAGTAAGACCTCGAGAAATTAAACTCTCCTTTTTTTCTGGGACGGATTCCCTCGTTTTCGGGCTTAGCAGGGGTTAGCCTGACCGACAACCATCCCTTGCTGGTTCTTTGGCATGGATTCCGAATAGCGACAAATATTTCGAAAAACCTCTCAGGGCTCTGTCGACATGGGTTTTGAATCTTTTTTTTTTTTTGTTAGATAATTAAATAACAATTGCGTTAATTTTGCAAATTCAAGCCTCAGAAACCATTGGCGTGACTGACTGTACATATTGTGGTCCCCGCTCCCTTGTTGTCTCCATTGTGTACACCCATCCACTATCCCTGCCGGCTTATTTGTCCCTGTCCGGTTTTCATCAACAACAATCCTCCCTCATCCATCCAAATCCTTCATCCCCAACGCCATTCAATTCATTCATTGTCCGCCTTCCCCTCGGGGGGATGGGAGGAAGCCCCTTAGGTTAGTGACTCAATCAAAGCAAAAAGGCGGCCCATTCATTCTCAACGCCATTCACATTCAATTCATTCCATTGTCCGCCCATCCATTCCCCCGGGGGGAGCCTCTTGGGTTAGTATGACTCTAATCAAATACAAAAAAGCGCCGCCTATTCATCCCAACGCCATTCTCATTCATTCCATTATACGGTGGCGGAAGCCTTGGGCAGGTGGCTCAATCAAATACAAAAAAAAACGTATCCCAAATTGCTAAATAATGTAACAATAGTTTTGAGTCCATACAGTCCCCCCCCCCCTTCCCCATGCTGCTGCTAGCTGAACAAACTTCCCACACAAAATTGTCACAACACAAAATGGGCATGGGCTTTGTCGTATTATGTGTTTTTTCATTGTTTGGTTTTGCCTCCCCTCCGGCGGGGCTCCGCCGCCATCGTCGTCCTCCATTCTGGGCCATCCCTTGGACACCATCATAATCTCATATTTTTGTCCAAATTCTACAAATTTAGTACCATTCTAAAGCTCTCTGCGTCTGCTAAAGCCCTCGAATAAGCAGCTCTCTTTTTTGTTAAATCTAAATTCGTCACATTTAAAATGCCATAGTTTTTTTTTTTAATTTTCGATTTTTTTTCGTAAGACGTTTAAGCGCTTTGCTTTCGCTTATTCACGATTTGTACAGACGTAGAGCCTTCGAATGACAAAAATTGTTATTTTTTGTTGATAAACATTTTGTTGATAAACAAAATGTGTCACCCAATAATGTTGACTCATCAGTTCGAATTGACCGGCCTCAAATTGTCGCCCTCCCCACACACACTTTTAATCCGCCGGCGGCTGAATAAATTGGTCTTCTCCTCCGCTCCCAATCGTCGCATTTGTGCAAATTTTTGGTTAGCATCTGCGACGGGCTTACAGTTGGATTTGTTGCTGGTTGTTTACGGCATCATTTTAATGGCATTTATTTTGGTTTTTGAGCCAGAGCAGTCAATTTCTAATTTAAATATAGGCTTTCCAAAGCTTGCCGGCTTTCCGACGGATTGGCTTCCCCTCCTCTGATCATTGCACGACTTAATGTGATCACATCTATTATTAGGCGAAAAATGGGGTGGAAGGCCGGATTTGAACCACCGTTGCCCTGTTGCTTTTTGCTCCCACAGCATTTTCGACTCCCTCAGCAATTTTTGATCAGCCATTACAACATCCATATGCATACCCCTTAACCACTAATTCTGCTTGATCCTTCAATCTCTAATCGCCCCAATATTCAATGGGTTTTGACTGGTCAAATCATTTCAATAATCCTCTGTACCGATCACATTGCATCCATTCCTTTTCCTGACATCCTTCCGATCACTTCGCCTCGCCGATCTCTTTTAATTATTGCTCTAATCACCCACCACCTCTTCCATCATCTTGCGCTGCACTACAATGCTCTAAATGTCACAATTATTGCCGCCCTCATTAAAATCACACCGCGTCTTATCGCCGCCGGCTTCGCCGTGCGATTGTGTCAACAGTGCGCAGGATTTATGTGGATTTATGCCCTCCCTCCGCTCCGCCCCCGCCCCCAAATTTCGTGCGTTAATTCCTTGCTTTCCCACTCAATTTTCGCGCACAAAAGAGTTCACCACCACCACCGATTATTTCATTTGCATGACCTCAAAATAAGCGGTGTGTGCCCCGCCGGCACCGTTCCTATCCCCCGTTGTTCATTGCTTAGCACAAAAGGTGGATCGAATATTTGGGTTTTACCCTAACCCTAAAAATTAGGGATGACAATATTTTGATTTTTTATCATTTCTGACAATTTTTCATTTATTCCTTCCCCCAATTTCACAAGATTTTAATTTAATACTCTCTCATCAAACAAAAATGCACTCAATTTTCATCATCTTGTGCATTATTCTGCCTCTGTGAGTTAATGCAAAAGAATTGTTTAAAAAAATTAATAAAAATTTCAAAATTATGCTAATAAATTACGAAAATTGTCGAATTTCATTAAAAAAAAATTTTGTGCCGCCATTCAAAAGGTACGCCGCCAATGCTGCTGAACAGCCGGTGTCGGCGGCCAACAACCGTGCCAAGCGCTTCTCCTCCTTCGGCGGCGCACTATCAACAATTGGGGGCCGCGTTGGATGCGTGGTGTCGGTGAGTTCGTTTTGCATACCGTACTCCCTCTAATAGACACCCAGGGGCGCTAATTTTAAATGTCCCTCAATGGGGGAGGGGGCTAATTTTAATCAAATGAAGGCCTGGTGGCTTCCATTTTTCAATATTTCAATGAGTGGGGGTCTCAAATATTGGAGGCTCTCTATTAGAGGAAGTAAATATTAATCAAATGACGTGTACCGAACCAGCAAAACATGCTCAAATGGAGGGGGGCGTCTATTAGAGTGAGAATTTTTAAAATTTTGTGAAAAAGGCCATGCCGTTTCCCAAAACAGCAAAACAAACTGTTCGTCAACGGCCATTTCACCAAAGACCTGAGCGACGACGAGCAGGAGGAGCTGAAGCAGTACCAGGACCAACTGGAAAAGTTCAAGGCACGATAGGGCACCGGGGTTGGGGCTGGTGGATGCCGACAAAAAAGCCCCGAATCAGGATTCTGGAACCCCCGGAGTAATTATAACCTTTCCCAAAATTTGGGTTTATCTGGCAGCGGAGGCTTAATAATTTCGTCACAAATTCCACCCCCCATTCAAGGCTGAAGTCAAGACATACCTGGAGGAGCGCCAGAAACAGTTCCGTTCCCAGGTGGCGCCGCGCCAGGGAACCGATGCGGCGGAGGCGCCAAAGGGAGGTGCCCAGCAGTTGAAGAAGCCGGAACCGCCCAAAAAGGTGGGCATCATTTCTAATGTTTTATTTGGGTTTTTTCTCTAAGCCTCATTGTCAGGGCCTTTATTTCTGAATATTCCCTCTAGGGACTTCAAATATAGGGGGGGGGGGTGGTGGCTAATTGGGTGGATAGGGGGCTTCAAATGGAGGAGGCGGGTGTGCCTACAATTTAGAAGGGATAGGGGCTTAAAACAGGGGCTGAAGGCTTCAAATACAGGGGAGGGGCTTCAATTAGAGGATATGATGATTTTTTTGAATTTTTTCGTCACATTTAATTGTGGTCACATATATTTTAGCCCAGTTTCTGCTCCGACAAGGCGACCACCCAATACGTGTTTGACGGATGCAGCGTCCAAGGGGACAACGTGTACATTGGCGACACCTTTGTAATCAAATTTTCAGAAATTTTAACTCTTGGAAAATTTCCTTTAAATTCGACCCCTTCCTTCCCCTCAAGGTGCGCAAGTTGAGCGATGCCGAGCAGAAGGAATTAGCCCAATTTGACCAAAAATTTACCGTCTACCAAAAGGCAGTGACGGCCGGCTTCCGAAAGGTGTTGTATTTAAATGTCGGCAATCGGTTCGGGGGACGGACGAATTCGTCTTCTAGGATCAGAGACTACCCGGATGACATATCGGGAATTACCGTATTTTCTCTAATAGACGCCCATGGGCGTCTATTTTTCGATACCCCTCGAGGGTGGGCGTCAATTAGAAGGGTGGGCGTCAAATGGAGGG
>JAKKIK010000261.1:0-37835 GCA_024500135.1 Heterodera carotae
GGGCTTGAATTCGTAGACCCAGACGAAATGTACATGAAATAATTTGTCATGAAATAATTTGTTAAACAGAAATCAGAATTACTAAGCAAAGCGAGTTTTTGATTTGCTACTTATAGATCAAAATATTATATATGCGGCGTCGTGCAAAAAATTTAGGCTGGCGAAACGTTAATTTGCTTGCACATTGACTTTAAAGTTAAAACCTGAAGTAAAAAGGTAAATTAAGATATTTATGATTGCGAAAAAAGGTAAAGCTTAATGCTATAACAGGAAATATTCAGCTTCAAATCACAGTTAAAAGAATTTTTTGTCTCAGTACTATATTTTATGAGCAAGTAAAAAAATTGAAAATCAATTATTGAATAACAAGTTTTCATAGAAAAGATTAAAAATAATTTTTTATAAAATAAAAAATTAATTAAATCTAAAAAAATAAATGATAATTCAAACATCTTAAAATTTCTATTCATTTTGGATCTAAATACACACATATACTTTAATAAAAATACGAGAAAACTTTATTTGATTTAGAGTATTATGCCTACCATCTTTATTTTAATTTGTTTTTTGTAATATTTATTGAATATTTTTACTTACAATTTGACAAACTTCTGCTATAAACTATACAGACTAAAGTACAATATCAAAAAGTAAATAATGATCGATTTAGTCAAAAAAGACCTCCTCCTTCCGATAAAACCCATCCTATTAATAATTGTTGAAGCACGAATTCATTCAAAATAAAATTTGTTATGGCAACGAAGCATACAGCATTCTATGATAATTTTAAAGGCTAAAATAATGAGAATTGAGTTAATTAACATAATTTTTCTCAAAATTGCACATACGACTCACAAAAAATAGATACAATGAAGATGTAAAAAATATAGTTTGCTACAAATTACATGAAATGATGAATTGTGCGTTAAACACTCAAGCGCAATAAAAGAAAATAATTTTTGATATAACTCACTCAGTAAAAAGTTAAAGGCAAACTGCCAATTTAAACGTTGGAATTAAATACTAGCAAAATATTATGATAAATAAATATCAATGCAAACGAGTAAAGAAACATGGGCAACGACAATAAATGCAAAATCATGACCGACTAAAACCAATGAAGTAATTCAAGCAGAATATTCTGGATAAATGCTGACAGCCCGCGATGTTTTAAGTTTACCACTTGTCTTCCTGAAGGACAATAACGCGATGCGGTCAAGCGATCTACATCTTCAAAGCTAATTGTCCAAAGCAATAAAATTACACTAAAATTAAAAAGTGGCAAATACACAAAGCCGGAGATAAAAATAAATTTCTTTATTACCAATTCAAGGCAAATAGTCAAGCATAGAATACGGGCCACACTTCTTGATAACCATTTTCTTTTTGCACCAACTAGGTCTTTCTACGTGGTGCATTAGAATTATAAAAAAATTATGATGTTAATGTCATGATAAAGTCTGATATAAAATCCAAAAATTATAACTGTATAAAAATAAAAAGGTAATTAATAGATTAACAAAACTAACTTAATAGTAGGTTTTTCTAAAAATAAAAATATACATTCAAATTGTGACTTATTATTCGCAACTTGTTTTGAAAATTCCAAAAATATGTATTTTGTTTTAAATGAAAATAATTCGATTAAGCAAAAAAATTTAAAATATTTTCAGAAATCTATGTGTCAACATTCCAAATAAACCAAATAATATAAAATGAACAATAATTTTTGTTAACAATAAATGAGATTCAAAATCATAACGAATCAATTAACCAAAGTATCATTAAGCCCCCATGCCAAAAAATCTATTTTAATAAACCAATTTAATTGGGTGATTAAATCAATAAATAACAGAATCTAAACTCTAAATATAGGAACAAATTTATGGCTATAGAAAAAATTTAAAAATATTTGGACGTATCAATGATGTATGATGTAATGTGCTTTCTTCAATAATTGGAGTATGTGGATTGAAAAAATATGAAGATTTCGGGCGTTGGCTTGTTGAAAAATGTTGTGTAAAACTGGAGCGCTAACTACTTTTCGAATTACCGGCTACCGTTTCAGCCAAAGCCAATTTACTCATTTATGAATGAATAAATTATTTTAAAGAATTAATATAAAAACAAAAAATTAAGCTTTCAAAAGTGAATGTGTTCCAGTAATTGAAATAGCTGGTAATGGCACACGGATTTATCCCAAAGCATAAAGCATAACCCTTAACTAAAATAAAACTCTATGCAAAAAAAATAAAATAAATTTATTCATTAATATAAATTTTCATAAGCAATCCAATAAACTTTACAAATAATCAAAGTCGTGAAAATGGGCTCTCCTGTAAAACGCAAATCTCATTTTATTTCAAGGATTCAATATTTTCAGTAAAAAGTTTAAAAGTTGATTCAATGGCTAATAAAACGATAAAAAGCCCGCAATTCTGCTGTAATTGGTCATATTCGAGATAATTACAAGTAATAACAATTAATGAATACTTAATTAAAATGAAAAAAATTAGGAAAACAAAAAAGGTTTTCTATTTGTTATAATGTAATAAATCCAAAAACCAAAACTTTCTACTTAACTAATTAACCCAATCATCATTAACCTAAAGCTTTTAAATCAATATTTATAATATAATATCTTGTTAGCTACTACCAAAATCCAGGAACTCTGTCCTAACATCCAGTTTCCAACCCAAACCATATGTGCAACCAAAACAGGTGTCAAACAAGATATTAATAAGTTATGTAGTTTTTTTAATTAATTGTCGGCATGCCAAGTCTCAGAAAAATAAAATGGATGAATTATAATTAATTGTACAGCAATGCTGCAAGTATTGCTATTTCCCGTTACATGAATTTAAGACTAACTAAAAAAAGATGATACTAAAAATATTTAAAAAATTACAACAAAAAAAAAAGAAATAATGATAACAACTAGCACATACTGTAAAAAATATATATAAAGAAACAAATAATTTTTTTTTCTCGAATTTACGAGGACGGTTTACTGAAAGAATTCTTTCGCAAAGAAACGGCAGAGGACAATTCCATAAATTATCACTAAATACTAGAATTTAAAATTCCTATTTGAAACCAAAATTAAATGTCAAGAGATCAAGTCTCTATCTTTAATAATATGTATATATATATATTACCTGATTTAAGATTCTGAAAAGATTATCAAAATATAGTATACTCAAGATTCGGTAATACATGTAATCAGTTGGATGTCAAAAAAAGGCACATGCTTTTTTTAGCGAACTAGTTTCGAGTTAATAAGCATAAAAAATAATTTTCCAATTGGATTAAGCTTCTATGTTGAGTTTTATTAGGCCTTTTTTTGCCTTTTTTGCGATTTTCATGCCTTAATGCCATCCATACTTTTTTTGACAATTGGTGCCTATTTTCATGCCTTTTTTGGCATTTTTGGTGATTTTTGTCTTGAATTTTGTTGAAAATTAGCAAAATACACCCCTAATGATCGACTTTTGGTTTTTTAAAAAAGCACCCCAAACCGATTTTTCTGCCAGAAAATTCACAAAGTACAACAGCAAAAATCGATTTTTTGAAAATTCAAAAAATGTGCCCCTAAATTTTTAAAATTAAAACTCCTTTGATTCCCAAAAATTTTTGTTGACTTAAAAAATTTTTGGCTTTAAAAAGCCTTGAAAAAAGTCGTATTTAAAAATTTTAATGCCTATTTTGGTGCCTTTTTGAAAATTGGGTGCCTTTTTGAACATTTGGTGCCTTTGAGTTTTTTTGATGCCTTTTAAGGCGCCTTTTTAGCATCTTTTTTGTGCCCTTTTTTGACATCCCTAGTAATACAAAAAAGGGCTCATTTCTTGCATTTATTTTTAGTGGGTGGCGAATTACAAAAGGGATAAATGTGCGCTATCCAATACCATGGACAAGAAGAATCATAAACGCAAAATTTGAGCTGCCATTTGCATTAACAACAGTTGCGGGGCGTCCATTTTGTCAATTTGAATTCTGACATTTTAAAGCTTTACATATTAATTACCCTGCGCAGAATTTGGTCCTATTCCGGGACTCAAATGGACGTAAGACAACAAAACAATTAATTGAGCAATGACAACTCATTAATGCACGAGTAAAAAGCTTAATATGACGATTTTATTAACAAAAACTCGTTGGTTTTTTTTAAATTTTTACATACAAAAATTCGAAAATACACTGAATTTAATTTAAAAAATAATTTTTTTTTTGAATTTTAATCGAGCCAAAAAAATTAATTATTTTTGAATTTTGAGTACGAAAAACTCGATTTTAAGGGTGCATTTTTTAAAAATTTAAAAAACTATTCTTAGGGGTGCATTTTTCAATTTTATTGCATTTTTGTTAAGTAATTTTCCCAAAAACCTGAAAATATTTACCAAAAAACACGAAATATGTGTAAAAATATATGTACATATGTAATATGTAGAAAAATCCCGAATTAAGTAAAAACAAGTAAATAAAAGTCCCCAACTTTTATAAGCAAATGCAAAAAAACAAAACAAGTGTTTTTCTGCAGTTTTTTTTAATTTTTACAACCAAAAATTTAAGAAAATACACTGAATTTAATAAAGAAAAATAATTTTTTGGATTTTATACAGGCAAAAACTTGATCCTTTTAGAAAACTTTTTTGAATTTTTAGTAAAAAAAGTTCGTTTTTTAGGGGTGCATTTTTAAAAAACTGAAACCCCGATTCTTAGGGGGGCATTTTTCTATTTTATTGCATTTTTGTTTAGGTTTCAAAACTGAACAACAAAACAACGCCTAATATAATAATGATCATACCTCTCATACTTATCGTAGAACCAATCCGAATTCTGTACCTACCATTTAGCAACAATTTTAGTAATTATTTTGCTTTTATAAAATGCAATATAATGAAAAAAATTTTAAAATTAATAATAACATTTGAATAAAGATAATGTCGGCTTGTTTTTGGCTGTTTATAAGAAAAAGAGGCTTGATATGGAAATATAATAAAAAAGAAAATAAATTAAATTAAAATTAAAATTACAATTTCGAGTCATGAAAGCAGGTATAAATAAGTATTGATTACTGACTGACCTACTAATTTACCTATTAAAATTTAACTGCATGTTTTAATGACCCTCACTTTAAAAAAATAACCAATTATAGCGTGAATGCACATTGATATGCTAAATAAAATATGCTATAATGACCGCAACAATTGAGTAAATATTATTTAAAATTTTCATTCCATTTCATTCATGTTACATAATTTAAAATAGTATTTTACAAACCGATTACGGCCTCTTCCGTCTCTAATTTGTTCATTAAATCTTAATAACGGAACGATGCTTGCTTGAAGCGTATCACACCAATCACGCCAAGACGAGACAGTTCATGGGAGAACAACCCGTTTAACAAAAAAATTAATCATTAAATACCTATGATATTTCATTTTTATTTTGATTCACCCAATAACCAAAGAGATTTTCTTTGGATGAGTTGACCCAAAGGCCCATATATTAACTCAAAATAAAAACCATTTATATATTTTACTCAAAAAATGTAAACAACCACCATCTAAATATATGTAAACACAGCAATTAAATAATTTGCGCAGAATTAGTCATTTAAAAGGACAAAGTCAATAATGATTTGTTGGAAATGATTGGTATTAAAAAATATATTAACAAAAAATCATTTTTTTCACTGCCAGATATCGAGATTAACCTTAAAGAACCTGTCAAAACAAGCGTCATTTAACTCCACTCTTGGACAAGATGTACGCATGTTTCTTAAATAAAAAACAAACATAATATAAAAATATACAAATTAAAAACTTTAAGTAAACATAAATATTCCATACTACGATTTATGATTATACTAATGGAGTCTTGGTAATCTTTCATATTGTTGTAGTTAAAAGGTTTTAAATGTCTGATCAATTGTTTTTGATTTGTTTTTTGCTATAATATGGTGGGTTTATATAAAATTAATTTTAACAATTTTAAATTTGGAATTACAATGTTACAATGACGTTTTGCGATTGATTGATATTCGAAAAAGACATAAATAGTTATATGGAAATATGCTTAAGACAGTAATTTTTGTTTTCTCGCTGTTATCTTTTAATTAAATTATGCTTGTGATGGTAAAAGCATTGTTAGTCTTGTTTTCATATTTAGTTACCTCCAATATTTCATGGCAGTTTGTTGACTCTTCAATTAAATAATTTGTTTGTTATGGTTGATTTTTAAATATTGACGAAATCTTTACTTTTGTAGTTCTTTTTTATTATTCATTTCGTTGTTTTAATTTTTTATATATGCTGCTGATGCTGATTATAAATTGCAAAACTGAGGATTAATCAGTTTTTATTGAATTTTTTTACATTCATTCTTATTTATTTATTTTTTGCTATAATACTATTTAATGTCTATTAAAATTTATAAAAAGCATCCAATTGCCGTTAGGTAGACACCCTATAAAAGTGATGCCCCAATGATTCCAATATCTTATATTTAGTCTACTCTTGCCCGGATAATATCATTTATTTTATATTTTCATTAAAATAACTTTTTAAATCTCAGTTTTATCTATAATCCTTTTTTTTAACTAATTTGTTTTTTATATAAATTTTCCAAAATTAAAAAAAAAATTTTTTTAGACGAAATCAACAAGACCATCTAAATCATTCTCTTCCCAGCATTGTTTCTCTTCCTTTGTACCTATTCTGTTTTTGTTTATTTCAAGGGTTTATTTCTGTTTTTTATTTGTCTACTCATACTAGGTTTACATTCGTTTAAATACTTTTTATGAATTTAATTGCAATTTAATAATTTATTCAGTCTTATTTCGGCCTGTGTTTTTTTCTCGCAATTTTTTCTAATTTCTAAATATGACGATGTAATACGCTACCACTTTCATTCTTGCGCGCTCTTTATCATTCTTTGCTTATATTATAAGATATCTATTATATTTCTTTGATTTAAATAATATTTTTTATGTTTTTCATTTTAACTCGAAAAATTACAACATTATAAGCTTTATAATTTTTTGGCTTCTTGCAAAAAATACCTTAATCTCATTTATTATGATCTCGTTAAGTTCCCGTGTTTTTGTAATTTGTCTAGCCGAAGGAATCATTTTGGTTGCTTTACCCAGTATATTCTCTCGATTACAGCATTAATGTTATTAGCCAAATTTCAGAAATTAATCCATCAATCCCTTCGTCATAAATTTTCAAAATATTTAAAATTTTCTTTTTTTAAAGAAAAAATATTAAGATTAGTGCTAATTGAGTTTTATTATAGTTAAAATCGTTTCAGCTGTATTCATATTAATTATTATTTTGGCATATTCTCTATTTAAACATTTTCATTCTATATTTTAGCCACTCGAATCTATCCAATCTAGAAAGTAGCATCGTTTGTCCTTAATGTCAGCTGATTAATTATTTTTGTTTTTTATTTAGTCTACTCATAATACTCAGTTTGAGTTTATTTAAATATTTTTAATGAAATTTAATTACATTTTTAGATACGCATATGCGTTCTCTCCTAGTGTTCAATCGACGGTAAGTTGGAGCAGTGCACTCATCGGAGAATAGTTTATAGAATTTTATTTGTGCCTATGTTTTTCTTCGCAATTATTTTCTAATCTTTAAATATCACGATGTTATCAACAATGAATGGACCCTGATGAAGCTTTAAAAATTTATGAAAAAATTAATAAGAATTGTGACTTAAATTATCATCGCGGAAAATTAGAAATCGCATTTACAAATACCTGTCCTCAATCATCAAATTGGGGATTTCTTTGTTGGGTGAAATAAATTCATTTTTTATATATATTTTTATGGCAGTATCTTTAATGAATAAGTTATACATTATATCCTATTTTTACCATTATTTTTTTCGAATTTAATTGTTATTTTTTTTCATCGTACCACCATCGTTTGATCCATCTTTTTTCAATCGGTCCTTCTGCAGCGGAACATTGTCATCAGCACCTTATTAGGCCAATTATTTTGTAATTATTTCAATTGTTTAAATGCTTTTAAAACTGAGCATTCAATTTAAGATTTGGAGGGAAACTTTCAAGCCTCTGTTATGTCTATAATCTTTTTTCTTTCAATTAATTTGTTTTTTATTTAAAGTTTCACCGTTTTTAAAATTTTTGTTTTTTTTCGAAGAAAATATATTAAGATTAGTGCGGATTAAAATTTTATTATGGTTTAATTTGTTTTATTGGTGTTAATAACAATAATTATTTATACTGCATTGCTTTTCATTCCGTTTTATTTCTATTTTTATTTATTACGGATTAATTATTTTTTTTGACGATATTATGAACTTAAACAATTTCATTTATTTGAAGGGATTCTTTCGAAAATTACTTTTGTGAAATTTAATTGAATTTTATGCAACGCATTGGAAAGATAATTTATAGAATCTTATTTCGACTAATGAAAGTCATCATGAAATTTATATTATTATATAAATTAAATTAGAGCTTTCTACATTTCAGGTTCTTAATCCAAAATTTGTTTTCAGCTAAATTAATTATTATTACACACATTCTCCATCCTTGCGTATCCAATATTCATTTATTAAGGATAAGTAATTTTTTCTCTATATCGAACATGTCGTGTTTGGGGAATCCGACCCATTCTATGAAATAAGCCTTTCGTTCGTCTTGATAACAGTTGATCTATTTTTGACAAAATTATGAATCTAAACAAATTTTATCCCCATCCGTTTGTACCAGGGATGAAACCGGATTCCGGACTTTTTTCAAAAAATACCGGACTTTTCCGGAATTTTTTAATAATACCCCGGGGGTACTATTAGATGAAATAATGAATTTTTTCAAAAATTGGTGGGATTTTAAGCGATTTTTGACTAAATATTGACCCAAAACCTTCATTTTTACTACAGTTATTGATTAAAAAGGCTAAAAAAAATCCATCCGCTCTAATATATACGCCTATAAAATTTTATTTAAAAAAGGCAAAAAATTAACACTTTTAGAAAAGTAAGGCAAAATTCAAGAAATTTTTTAAGAATTATCGATTTTATTGATTGAAAAAAATTCCGGATTCCGGATTTTCCGGAATTCCGGACCTTTTTGGGTCCGGAATCCGAATTCCGGACTTTTTTGGGTCCGGAATTCTGGATTCCGGACTTTCATTTTTGCCATCCGGTTTCATCCCTGGTTTGTACGAATGATGGCACGAAAAAGTTATGTAGGCGAATGTCAGGTAATTTTGTAAAGGCATTGTATTTTGCATATTTAATCATTCGTGGTTATAAAGTCTACAAGAACTCATTTACTTACAATAAAAAAAGACGGTCTTTGTACTTGTTGACAATATTTGAATTCTTGCCATATGCATATATCAAAACGTATTACTTTTTGAATAGTACTTTTTATTATCGATAAATTTAAAATTACTATTTTCTTAAAATGAATTTTTTATCAAAAATATTTTAAGTTTAGAAAGCATATAAACTCCTTTTTGTGCTCTTCCAGAATTATGATTTCTTGGAGACTGTCGTTCGGCGATTCTTTAATGAATTTTTTAGTTAATTTTTTAATAATATTTTTCTAAAAAGTATGAATATGACTCTTTTTTATTTTACACGGAATTTGTACATTAGCTTTACAAAATTTCCTAAATGTGATGGAAATTGATCTTCTGGTGTAATTTTTAAATTAAAAAAATAAACTAAATAATTTAATATTATCTATTCAATCAATAATTGATGTAGCGAATATGCTTGACCAATTATTTGTATATACTTCTGGGTACTATACAATTAATTGCGTGTGCTTCATTTTAAGCAAGCAATTTTGTTAGAAATGAACGCATTGATTTTGAATTTTCCTTTGATTAATTGTCGTTTTTATGAATTCTGAAGATTTAGGGTAGTTACATATATATTATACTTTTAAATTAAAATCATAGTACTCTTAAATTATTAATGGCTTTTCTCTAAGTTCTATCATTCCTTTTTTTAATTTTGCTGTAAATTTTAAATTATTCATTCTATTGAAATGGCTAAATATGTTAGAAGTTGCTTGCAGTATGTTTTTTTTTATTTTGAGGTCATATTTTGTTACTTAAGCAGCATATTTACTCACGATTAATTTATTTTATTTAGATTTGTTTTTTCCTTCTCATGTTCACTTTGGATTTGCTTAACACTGTTGCTATGGTTGCACGTCATTCTACTTGAATTCTTTATTTACTGTAATTTTCGTTTTAAAAAAATATTTTTTTGCCAGTAATAAGTCATATTTAAATCCAATAACCCATAAAATTCTGACTATGATGCTTGCAAACACTTGATATTATGCAGCAAAAGTTTTGACTACCTCGTGGACCATTTTGGAATTTGTCATATTATTGCCGCTAAATATATCGGTCTCATCGATTTATCTTCTTATTTTTTTATTTAAAAATTTTTTTATATTGTTCAAGCATGGTGTTCATTTTCATTTCAGAGTTAAGAGTTTTTTTTTAATTTTTATGAAGGGTGAGTTAAATATTTTGGCTGATTATTTTACAACTATTCGTAATAATTTAATGGCGAAAGCATCCACTTATACCAATTAATATTTGTAGACGTTGTTAGAAGAGAAATGTTTTTTTAATTATTCTAATAGATGCTTCTTTAAAAATAGATAAAAACAGTCCAAACGAAAAATGTAATGTTTTTTTAAAATTTATTTACTTTGATTAGATTATTCAATTTAATCATTATAATTGAAATTCATATTTTTTAAGTCAAGTCTAACGCGCCCTGGATACCACTTTCTTAATCGGCTTTAAATGGTGCCTATTTAGAGAGCAAACAGATTGTACAACATAATTACATCTAAAATTTTATTTAATAAAAAACCAATTTGATAAAGAAATTCGAATTCCAAAAATACCTATTAAAAGATAATCCTTTAAGGTATTAAAAAATATCAAAAAGGCGAGATCAAGATGAATTAAAAAACCCAAAATTAAATGAGGAAAAATGTTATTAATTAAATTGAAAAATCCAAAGCCAATAGATAACGTTCCAAAATACTAAGAGAGAAACGAAACTTTGGTGATATAAAAACAAATATTCATTAAAACATTAAAAGTTGAAATCATAAATTGGTCTTAATTTCATTAAAAATTCGCTATATTATATTTAGCGTAACAGCACTTAAATAATAGACTTTAAATCCTCAATAACTTAACAAAATCCCTTTTCGGAAGCAGATAATATTATTGGCTATAAAGCAGACACTGAGCCCAAAGGAATGTAAATAAAAAAATATATCAATCTACATAGATTATATATCCAAAGAGAAATATCATTATATAATTTTAAATAATTGAAGGAAAATAAAACGATTTGGTTACACGAAAAAAAAATATCCATTTAGATTCATGACATTGCATTAGCAGAAATAAATGATAATGACATGTGTAAAAAACATAAGAAAATTTTAAAGAACTCCAACTTATAAAGCAAGTGCAAAGAAGTAAAAATGAAATAATAAAAATTTAAAAATAATACTAAAATAGGCTTTGCATAAATTTCACGAAACAATTGACCTTTATCCGACGATCTAAATTTTAACGTAGCTTTTATCATTTATAAAGAAATCTTTTTGATTAAGCAAAACATGGCGTTATGCTAATAAAAATAAAAAATCACAAAACATCAATGGCCGCATTCCCCAACCGACTTCATTTAGTTTTTTAAAAAAAAAAAGTTAACTCATATTTATAATTTGTTTAAGTATAAAAATTATACATTTTGGGCGCTTACTTCTCAATCAAAAGTAAAGCGCCAAATTAAGGAACATAAGAGGAGCAGCTTAAATAAACCTTTTGGCTCTTGGAAAAATAAGCTAAATGAATAAAAAAAATAATAACGAAACCATAAACAGTGCCGCAGACATATCTGAATATTAAATTCCTTAGATATTTGAATTTTTCATTTTATACCCATTTTATTCTAGATTCTTTTTATTTTAACCACCATTATAAAAATCACTCCGAACAATTGTACTTCTTTAATAAAGAAATTGATAGAGATATGATTTCGATTTAAACCTTTATGTAAAGAAATTCTACAAAATATAAGTTTGAATTTGAAAAAGTTGTTTAATGAAATTATTTGAATTTATTCATAGTTTATTTAATTTTTTCAATATTTAAATTTTTTGAAACCAAGAGAAAAGCCATTTATAAAATTTTACTAATTTGTACTCGACGACTTGTCCGCGAACTTAGTTACAGCGTCAGAAGGTCTCTTTTGCGTGCCCATAATCAATCATATTTTATTTTTAAGGGAATACGATTTGAAAGATAATCTTTAGCCAACGAAAACAAGTGATATCTTTTGATTTTTAAATTTTGCTCAATTTATTTGACCTAATAAAATTTTCGTTTTATAAATAAACAAATTGCTAACGTTATTTCTGGATTTATGATGATTTATAATAAATACATGTTTCTTAATTCAATCTTTTTACAAGTTTTATTTACATACAAAATTTTGAAACAACTTACCTTTTTACTTTTAAGTACTATGTCGTCTTTTTTGTTTTTATTGTAAATGTATAATACCTTGCTAAAATATTTAATTTTCTGAATTTGGTTTGACTTCTTTTCTCACTATCATTTCTCAGCTGCTTGAATTCAATGGTAGATCGAAGTGTCATTAATTTGATTTGCTCGTTTGGCATGCTCGGCATAATCTTTGTATTTTTTAATAAATTTAGAAAGTAAGAAGAATTTATTTGAATTCACGTAATGTTAACCTTTAATTTGAATTGTGATTTCAACTAATATTGACATTTAATTTTCTTGAATTTGCTTTGTTTTGTTTTGGATTCTTTCTTTGGGCTAAACCATCTTTATATGTAAAAAAATAATTAAAAAAAAATTTAGGATAACTTTATTTTGGGTACTTAAATGCGCATATATACTATTCAAAATATTAGGAAATGCTTAAATTCGTTTAGTTCTTTTATATAATTGCAGTAAAAATTTGTTTTGCCTTTTTCTATTGCTGTGTTGAGCCCACTCTCGAACTTTGGTGGATTCCATTATGTAATTTCGCGTAATTTTAGCAGAAGTTGAGTAAATTTTCAGTTTTGATTGGATTATACTGATGTTTCTGAATATTTAGTCGTTGTTGTTTGTCACTTTCTTCGTCGTCCCTCTCTGACAATAATTGGCGTTGGCAACGAGGATTCTGATAGCATTAATTTGTCAAATCTAGACATGCTGAATTGGCTCAGGCAAATACTCTGCTATTCCATGTGCCACTTCAATCAATCACGTCCTTGTAAGGTAATTCCAATCTCGCTTCACACACAATTTTGTCCTGATCACTTTTTATTATTATTTTTTATTTTGTTGTTAAATTGAATTTGAAGCCAATTTTTATTTAATGGCTGTTTACACTTATATTATTTTGAATGGCCATAATACGTTAAGTGTAATTTTAAATTCAAAATATATTGTGAACACCTGCAATCAGTGCTCTTTATCTCTTGATGACGCGTAAAAATTCCAAGTGATTTTTCAAAGTAGCGCGACTGATTCTTTCAACAAATGTTCTAAATTAAAATTTGATTATTTTGTATTTTGACAAATAAATATTCTTAAGTTGGGTCTTCTTTTGTTGACGAAGTAAGGCAAGTCTTTGTTAAAGCTTTTGATCATTTTAAATTTTGAAAAACGATTTGATTAATGCCTTTTTTGTTTAGCATTTACACATCTCTAACCGGGAGTAACATAACATATTTTTCTTTATATGACATTTTATAACAGAATTATTGTTTTCTTAGCAACCAAATATACCATGATTTTCTTTGTACGTTCAAGGGAGCGAACATTGCTTGAAATATACTGCTTTCTTGAATAGATTCTCTAAATTAAAACCATTTTTGTTATAAAGTTTATTGGTTTTTAATGTTTTTAACAAAAATTCCAAGAATTATGTTGAGTTTTTTTGTTATTAAATTTAAAATATTTCGCTGAGAACATTGTTAACTTTTATGAATCTATGATGATTAATTAAAGTTTTTATTAAATTCGTATAATATGTTATAACTATTAAGACTTTAGACTTTATAATAAAGAGTTTCTTCAATTTGTTCACTTTATCTGTCTCTCTTCTTGGAATTACGTATATGAAGGTGTTTTAATAGAAAAATAAGCTCTTTTTTATCTTTATTGACAATATTTAAATAATGAATACACATTGATAATTTCTAAATTTATTAAAAACGACCTTTAATATCACTTTATTGAGATGTAGAACTTCATCAACTGATAGAAAATTATACTTTTGTACTTAAATAAATTATTTGTTAATAACGAATCACGTCCTTACAAAGTATAATAGTTTCTTTACTTTTAAATTTTAATCAAAGCACATAATAAACTTTTCTTATCACTATATTTATACAGTTTTTTTTTTTGTTTAGTCGCTATTTCGGGTGAATCTATAAGATCAAAGTCGTCAAAATCAATACATTCGTGCGTTCTGAGTGAAAATATTTGTTCTCTTGTACTCTTGCGCTGACTCCTTCTTGCGGCGGGTATTTTTTTTTGCCAGTGCGCTCCCGTGTTATTTGTAAAATTTATTATTTACCTAATTTTCTTAATTACAAAAGATAAATTTATCTTATTTTCTAATGTGCTTAGCATTTAATAATATGGTTATGTATATCCTCACAATACATTAATATCTATAAATCATTTATAATTAGATATGCAAATTTATTTTTTACCTAAAAGATTATATTTGTAATTTTTTAAAAAGATGATTTCCTTATCCTTACCAAAGGTGCAAAAATTTAAATCCAAAGTTTACAATTTTTTAAGTTAATTTTTTATTTCGATTTAGGGATTAAACATCATTTTATTTCTAATTACATTACATTAATATTATTAGCGAATCCAATTTCATTATAATTTAGATGTCTTATTCTATTTATTTGTGTTTATAATATTTTTTCAAAAATGCTTTACAAATTTGTTAGTTGTGTTTTTGCAATTTCTATGGGATTATGGAATGTAATAATTTATTATTGTTTTTTTGATTATTCATATTAGGCACAGTAGTCGAACCCGAAGGGGACATACTTTCATTTCTGACGTTTATTTTCAATGCTCTGGAAATTAATATTTAAAGATACATTGACCTATTTAACTCGAATAGCGCCAACGCCATGATTTTGTATTATAGCTCTGATGCTTATCCGAAAAATTTAAAACATTTTTATTTCTCTTTATTTTATTAAAATTATGTTTTTTGCTCTTTTTTTAGTATTGAAATTATTGTAACAGTGAAAAATAATTCTATTTATTATAAAGATATTTAGACTCTTTCAATGCTTTTGGGATTATTTAAGTTCTTTTTTCTTTTTGTTGCTGAATTTTACTTTTATTGCTGAGTTTTGTTGATGATAAGTACATAGTATCATTTTTTATTTGGGTCTCTTCCATTTTCCGGAATATTCAAGTCCAATAAAGTTAAAAACAAATGAAGTTAAAGCTAAAAGAAATTGTATTTTGTCTGGAACACATTTTTTCAGAAACGAATTATGTTCGTCACTCGACAGTCCAAGTTTCTATAGTAAGAATTGTGTCAATTGCAACTATTTGTTTTATTATATTTAAACAATTTTTATATGAACAACAACCGGCAACCCATAATTCTCGTCCGTTGGGTGAGATTTGTGTTAATTTCCAAGGCCAATTCATCCATGCCATTTGTTTTGTTTGATTTTTTTTGCAATTTCAATAATCTGCAATTATTTTTATCTGTAAAGCTCATCCATTGGTAATTTTCAGTTGTTATTGGTATACATTAAAGATATTGCAACTTAATATTATATTTATTGTTTTTCTCATCAAATGCACTTCTTCTTCGTTTTCACACTTGTATTCTTGGAATAAATAAATCACCCCCACGGGGTCTTGGTACGCCAACTTTTATAATGTGCGACCAAGCCTCCCTCCATCCAGACTGGTGCTAATTAAATTGAATGTAATATAATTTGTTCATTTAAAAAATAACAATCTTAGCAGAATAATTATCATAAATATTGTTCAATTCTTATTATATTTAACTGCTAAATTAATTAAATTAAATCTCTAATTCGCTTCGACTTTTTTACTAAATATTTCTTTATTCCTAAAACAGTATTAAAATAACTATAGCAAGTAATTAAATTGTTGTGCACTGTACATATTATTCATGAAACAAACCCTAAATAGCGTAACGCATTGTCGATTTGGTATAGATTTCCTTTTTATAAATCCAGTAGTGTTGGTGTTCGTTTGAGCGTAACACATTCTAAAAAATTAGTAAACATTGATTTTTTCGATTTGGAAAAAATGCAATTTGGTTAATTTACATAATTATTTCTTTTCATGGATGAATTTGTTTAAAATGATATACTTTCAGTTGTTTATTGCTACACAGAATGTGTACTAGATAATGCGGTGGTCTTACCCTTGTTGCCAAGCCATCTTTACTTTTTCAATTAGCACAAACAAAATGAAATTTTCTCTATTAATAGACTCATGTTGAAGCCTTAAATTGCACTTGTGTAATGGCAATTCATTATTTGGACATTTTAATTCTCTTGACTTTTTAGTAGATGATTTATGTTTATTTTTAATTACATCACGAGCTGTTCTTGTGCTAGAGTAGTTGTTTCTTAATTAGATTAATAAGTGTCGTTTGTAGTTTTTTGAATATTCGGATTTCCTGTTCAGTTGTTTCTTTCTTCCCATTTGTCGATAGTTTTGGTGTTGATTTCCGGTGAATAATTAGAATAGAAGTTAGTTGGAGAATTTTCTGGAAAAATTTGTTTGGCTTTTATAAGGTTCGTATTTTTTCGGAGGTGTCAAGGTTCTGATAAAAAAAGTATTAAATATTTAATTTAAAAGATAAATAACCTGAAAGAGCTAAAGAATGAGGTAAAGATGATAAAATGAACAAATTAAATTCGAAAATTACGACCTTTTGCTAATGGAAAAAAAAGCAACAAGGTTTTACTAAAAAAAAACAAAAAATGTTTGTACTATTGCGTAATTATTGGAAGAAGTGGAAAAATAAGAAATTTATTAAATTTGGCTATAGAGGATGAAAATAAATTAAAATATCAATCCAACAATCTATTAGTGGCACTAATCGTGAGGGAACCATGTATGTTACTTCGATGATTTTCGTGCTTATTATTGCCTTTCAAATTGGTTTTAAAAAAGACGTTTATAAAAATTGTAAGATTTAAAGTGTTTGAATTAAGCATTACGAGATTAAGATATAATTCAATAACTAATTTTTTCTTTAAACTAAAAGTCAATTCAAAAAGATAAAAAACAATATTGCTTAGTATTCCAAACAAACTTCATAAAAATATTACACGAAAAGACATGAACAACAAACTGATAAATTAATACTCTGTATAATTTTTAAGTTATTTGAAAAATTTACACTGAGCATGAATCGAAGACCAGAAGAAAAATGTGGAGGCTATAATAGGATTAGGATCAAGAAATTTCCTCCAAAAAACTTCGATAATTTCTTATTTTAACAAAAGAAACCAAAAACAAAAATTACTTCATTAAGGTCAGTCGGTTTGAACAAATAAATATTAAAGCTTTTAATTGGCAAGGCTCGGACTTCGAAAAATGCATATTCCAATGCTTAAAAAAATTAAATGAAAATTGGCTCTAAAAAATAATACCACATATTCATATTTTTAAAGGAATTTAATCGAAAAAGTGTAAAACATATATAGAAATTCGACAGTTGTAAAAATTCAAAACGTTTGATCTCTCCAATCTAAAAATTTTAATGCGCAATAAAAAAAATTAATTATTTCGTTAGTTAAGTTAGGTAAATTACCACCACCAAATTTAAATAATTCTGTTTCAACCCAAGTCATAGAATGTGTTTCAAAAAAATTATTTGCTAATTTAAAATATTTTTGGACTTGTTTAATAATGTTTGGAAATTATGCGATTTTGATTTTTTACAAATTTGGTATTTATTCATTTATTATAAATAAAATTGAGAATAGTTTATAGTTTTATACTTTCCAAGTTCTTTGGTGGACGGTCCCAACCATAGAGATGCTTTTTTTATTTTTACTTTATTTATATTGTAATTATTATTATGTCTATTATGCAAAATTGTTTGTAGGTTTGTAATTTATTCAGGGTTCTAACATGTATGTTTGTTTCTAAAACCCGAATGAATAAGCCCAGTGACAGTTAAATTGATTTTACTTTTTTGCATTATCGTCCAACGAAGTTCCCAGCGATGTTTTCTTGTAGACTCCAAGGTTATAGATGCTTTGAGAATATAAATCCGTTGTATTTTGTTCTTTCGTTCAGTATTTTTTCATTTTTTTTAAATATTTATATGAAAAGATAATGTTTAGTAGAAACTCGCTTTAATTTTTAAATTGATGTACAATGTATTTTTAATAGTTTTGTTATATCGTCATATTAATTATGATTTATTAGAAATTCATTTTTAATCAATTACCTTATAATTGTTATTATGTCTAATATTGTATAAAAGTGATTTTTATTTTGCAGGCTTTAGGTATTAAAACAAACTGGAGAATGAGACCTAACTTCATGCTTAGCATGTTGGTTCCCCCAGAACTTGTTCGTTATTGATTACCAGGGGATGTGACACATTTGATTAAAAAATTTTATTACAAATAAAAACAAAGTATGAATTAATATAATTAGTTTTAAGAATATACATCTTTAGTAATAAGTATGTCAAGAAAAAATTGATTAAGAAATGACCCTCGATTTCTTCTGAACTTCAATGCATATGTTGGGTCCCCACGAACACTTTCTATTTGCGAGCGTATGTATTCTTAGCCGCTGAATCTTTAAACATAAATTATTTGTTTGCGTGTGATTTTTATTATGACACTGCTTTTTTATCTTAATTTTATTTATTCTTTTAAAAACCAAAATAACGGAAATAAATTTTACCGTCTTTTTAATGTCTTATTAATGATTTAACGGCTGAATTTGTAAAGTACAATACATTACTGGAATATCTTTACTTCTATGTACTATATGATTTTTTGCATTCGTTTAAAGGTTCTTTCATTCGGAGTTTTGAGTTTATTTTTGTTTGAAAAAATATTTGAATATTTTTGCCGAAGTTTTCCTTTAGCTTTTATATTTTCGAAAAATGTTGATTATTTAAAATAAATAACAGATTTTTTGATATTAACTTCATTTTAAATTTCTAAGTAAATAAATAAACTTTGTCATCTGTAAAAGTAGATATTAAAAGTTGGAAAATTTTATTTAAATTTATTTATTAGTTTTTTAATTAGTTCGTCGGATCATATGACCCGCCGGTCATAATTGGCAATAACCTTCTCATTTATAAATTTCTTGTACAGTTCGTCTTTGTCAGCACAATTTTATTTATAACGCAAAAGTTTAAGCCATCAAAAATTTCTAAATTAAAAAAAAACGTTTAGTTTAATGAAAAACTTTATGCTAAGTTTTTATGAATTTTGAGTTAAATCAGACTCTTAAGAGCATTGTATATTTTATAAAATATAATTTTATTATTAATTTTCTTTTAATTTAGGCTAATAAACCAAAATATGTTACTGTATTTGAGATACATAATTTTGATATTTTTTAATGAACAAATATAATTATAAAATGCATTTATTTTATAACAAATAGCTGGTCGTTTAATTGATTTATTTGACTAAATTACTTATTAATTTTTATTAATTTTCTCTGTTTGATTAGATATTTCTGAATTTTAACGAAATTGATAATAAATAAATTAGCATATTTCATTTTATTTTCCTTAAATAACATTTAATTTCGTCATTATTACAGATGTTAGAATAAATTCTCACATTTCATTATAAAAAATAAATCAATAATTAAATTCGACAAATTTTTGGAAAAAGATTTTCGTTGCTAAGATTGAGACTCATCGAAAGTTGCATGCCATTAAAAATGAACATCTTTCCATACGCAAACAGCGAGATTGATGTCCAAATTCTTCTTTTTTAATAAATAAGACCGAGCTTTCTTAACTGATGCTTTGTCCATTATGTTTCATCACTAAAATTTGGAGAAAGGGTATTTGGAAAGTTTAATTTCAACTCTCTAGAATAATTCTTTCACATAAATTTAAATATTCTTATATAGTTATTATTTATCAGACATTTATTTGAAATAGAAACTTGACTACTACCTTCGTCCATTTTTTATTATTTATTCGATCTCCCGTTTAGACAAATTTTGTGAAAATATTTTGTTAGCTTGTTCTTTTGATTTTCATATTTGTCATAAAATACGTCATGACTCATGAGTTTTTGCCTTACGGCATTGTTCAAACAGGCATTTTACAGTATAATTGTCACGAATCAGAAATTTATTGCATTTTCAGGGCCACCATTTCTAATATTGGACGATTAATAGATTAATAAGTTTTCTTCCATTTATGAAAGAATTAAATTTTGTATATAATTATTAATGTAAGATTCTAATTAGCATTACATTATCTATTTTTTTAAATCAATTAGTCATAAAGTTTAAAATTTGCAATTACAAAATATTAATTTTTCAATTAAGTTTTTGTATTTTTATTTGGTTTTCAAATTAATCTTTCATAAATATTTAATCTAGTATACTTTTTCAGTCGGGAAGATTAAAGGATAATTTCAATTAAGTGACTATCTTAAGAGTTAGTTAAGAACTGTTCTTCGAAAACATGGCGTATGTTAAGACATGAACTCAAAGAAAAAGTTATTATTTTTTATTGTTATATTTGAATGATTTTTACACTTCATATCTTTATACGGACCAATGGCCCCATTTTAAGTTTCTTTGTCTCCAATTCCGACTCCTTAAATTTTTAAAATTAATGAAGAAAATCAAATTATTTTTATTTCCTCGGCACAAGAAAGTTAATATATAAATTGACTTCGTTGAGACTTTTTGATACGAGCTGTGGTCAGCTTTTCTGGTCCTTTAACTGTAGCCGACGGGATGATTTGGAATCGTTTCAGATTGCCATTGTTGTTGTTGTTGTTGTTGCTTATTTTGGCAGCAGGAACCGAAGTGATGAAGGAAAAGAGGAGGAATTAAAAAATTTTAAATTTTTGTTTTAATAAACCTCCAAATCCATATTTTTGATTATAATATCGTGGATAGTTCCACGAATTTTTCATATTTTTTCCAACGATCTTTTACATAAAGTAATTATTTTCTTTAAATTATCTATATATTCTTTGTTATTTGGAGTCTGTTAATACTTTGAAATTATTGATATCATTCATTTACATATATAAATTTGATACGTTGCAATTTTTTAATTCTTCTTTTTGGCACCTCTTAACTTCAAAGGGGGATATTTGGACATACAGAACGTGGCATCAAGGGTGGGGATCAAATTTGAACGGACGGGTAGAACACTAATTATGATATGAGTCACAGCCGCAATTTAAATAAAAATTCATTAAAATTTTTTATTGGGTATTAAGCCTCAAATCAGTATTTTTTGATGATTATATCATGGATCGTTCCACTCAATTTTAGCGCAAATTTTCCAGCCATAAATTTTACATTAAATAATTATTTTCTTTAAATTACCAAATACTATTTGTTAATTGAGTCTTTGTAATTTTATGAAATTAAGTATTGATATCATCATCTATATAAATTTAATTGATTGCAATATTTTCAAACATTTAATTCATCACTTTTTGGCATCTCTTAACAATTTAATCTTATAATTGTTATTATATTGTTTTTAATTAACATCTAATTTGGCTATGTTTTAGAATTGAATTTTATTTGTCTTGAATACACTTTAGCTTTCCGTTTCCTTCTCTTTTGGTTAATATATAATTTTTTATATGCAATATTTTTTAATAAAAGCTTATCGAAATGAAGATTTACTATATATTTATGCCAAAGTATATATTTTTGAATAATTAATTCAAACACCGATTGGTTTAATAAGTAATTTTCTGTCTTTGTATTTTATCCTTTAACGTCTTAAAGTTAATATTAGAAATTAAATTATTCAAAAAAAATTTCAATTAAAAAATTCAATCTTTGCGATAATTTCAGAAATATTTTAAATTTTGAATATTTTCAGATTTGAATTAGGGCGAAATGAATGTTATAATCTTTGAGACTGAAAAACACCAGATGATTCATTTTAACAGAAAATAGCTAAAAACTAAAAACAATTTTCAAAAAAAAGTAACACCATAACAAGAAATAGATAGTGCTGCATCTGAGTTTGTGTTTTGTTATCACTGATCTGCACTCTACTAAACACTATAAAGAACTGTTATTTAAAGCTTATTTCAGTCGGTGTGTGACACTTTTAATTCGGTTTTTTCGCTTTTTATATATGCCGAAATGTTGGAGTGAGCACACGCTGTTCAGTGGTTGGAGAATGAAAGAATTAAATTGTGTGGTTGGTTAAGAAAGTGGCTGCTGCTGCTGATGCTATCCCAGAGCGCGGCGTCATTTTCGATTGATTTTATTGAGGTCATCAGCAGCAGCAGTGAGAAGAGAGATGCTAGGGCAGAGAATTGACTGAAAAAGGTCGCGAGCAGTCACTCATCCGTCGACAGTGCCTATCATTTCGTCGACAATGCCAAAAAATTTAGTTCATCGACAATTAAAATTATTTTGAAACGAAAAGGTCTCCCCTCCTAATAAGAAGGTTGTGGTGATCTCGGATGAATTTCTAAGAACTTGGGAGATACGTGATTTATAAAAAACGACAAAAATCTACATGTTTGAAGGCTAAGAAAAAGTTGAAAGAATAAGTGAAAGTGTGTGGGTGGTTAAGAAAGTGTCTGCTGCTGATGATGCTGTCCCACAAAGCAGCGTCATTTGGAAGGTCACAAATTTCTTCTAGGAGTGCTAAATTCAAATTATTTTGTTGAATATATTTCAATATATAAATATTGGTATAATTCAAATTCAATAATATTTCAAAACTACAATTTTTAAAAGCGAGGAAAATGAATTAATTTTCTATATCGGATAAACTAACTTAGATTTAAAAATGATAGAATTTGAAATAACAAGCAATTTAGGAATCATGCAATGATCTTAAATTGAGACAAAGATCCACGGCATTTAATGATAGAAAATTAATAACTTTTAATAAAGAGTGATAAAATAATAATAAGGCGATCAATTTTAATATAAAACATAAATAATAAAAAATTTAAAAATATATAAAAATAATTATTGGATAATTCAAACTAAGAAAAATTAAATATTTAAATTGAATTAGAGAAAAAAGATAATAATAGAGGCAAAATCAATGTAACAATGATATTTTTTAATCTAAAAAATAAATGATGCCGACGGATTTTTGATAGATCTGAAAATTTGGGCATTTGACTTATTGGTTTGCCTACAATATAAATAATAATTTTAAACTTTTGTTAGTTAAATGATAAATAGGCGATGCATGAAATAACATTTCTCAAATGTATTTAACTATTTTCAAGAAAGACAATAAATCGTTAAGTATTCATAGACCAACATGTGACATGTGATCGATCCTATATACCAAGCCAATATCTGTGTGGTAAAAAATTATTAAAATCACAAAATAAAACTATAATGATATCTAGAATTTTTCTTCACTTTTTGATAAATATCTTTTAAAACTCATTAATACATTGTATTGTAGTTTTTATATTAATGAAATGTTAACAATTTAAAAAAGTTCAACGGGAATTGGTCCATTTGTAATAGGGTTCAACTATTATTGAATTATTAATGAAAATATTACATGAAAATATATTTTTTACAGAATTGGTATCTTTTATGTTTTTTCTGAGATTTTGTTCTAATTTTTGTTACGGCAAAATCGGTGAATTACTCAAAGTCTTGAAGAATATTTAAGTATTTGCATTTTGTATTGCTTCTATCGTTATTATTAGTTATTTGAAAATGAGTGAACCAATTTACAAATGTTCAAGATTATTGGTTACAACCTTATTTTTACGACAAAAGAAGCATTTGAAAAATGATTTGGAGAGTTCAAATCCAATTTAAAACGTTGTATCCCAAAAATTCTAAACACCATTTAAAATTCATAAGATAAAAATCGATAAATAATAATCGCAAAGAATAAATTGGTTAATTTAATACGCTCTAAAGCAAATGACCTAAAAAAGCAGAATAAAAGTTTATTTATACTACTATTTAAAAAATACTAAACCAAAACATATCATAAATTACATCATTGTTTATTTTTATGCCATAATAAAAAATAATAATTTTATAACGAACATAGAAGGCTCGTTATTTTAGACAACTTATTAGCTAAACAGGCATTATTAATATCATGTTGACAAAATCTTAGATTTAAACAAATGGCAAAGGTTCAAATTAATATATTTTTTTATAACGACAAGCAACACATAAATAATCTACCTATGAATTATTAAAACAATTTCAAATTTACAATAGTGGTACACTCGAAGCTGTGGCAGCTTTGTCCGTGTTTCCGGTGCTAAAAACAAGGTAAAAATAATATAGAGGCGGCTTTAATTCTTCACGATCCCCTCGCCAGATAAAAATTGTAATTGTAGTAGGTGAAGTATACTAATCCACATTGGTGGCAAGAAAAAAAAATTAATTTTAAAAGAGGAGAAAGACTTCATGCTTTTATCTTTGTACTATTTTAAGTTCATTGAAATATTCATTGATTTTACAAGCTTACAAAAACTGGTATTCTATGTGCATAAACTAATAAAAAATAATGAAAATATTTAATGGCTTATACTTAAACAATCTAAACAAGCTGAGATTTTTTTAACAAAAATGGATACGTTACACAAAATCAATTATTAAATTTTTATTTAATAATATGGTAACTTCATACCTTAAAATAAAAAATATGCTCAAGGGATCACCCAATTAAATAATAAAACATAAATTGTTTGGCGAAATTACTCCTAATATTTTTTCCTAACTTCATTCGTATTCTTGCTAAAAATTCCTTCAAAAAGTCAATTCTTAGGGGTATAATAATCGGATTTTAAGGCAAAATCCGATTACGATTATCCGATTCCGATTATGGCACAAAATCCGATTAAATGCGATTCCGATTACGATTCGGCACATCCCTGTTACTGAAGTTTTAGTCACATTAAAAATTTAATGAATGTTACTGAAATTGGGCCCCATTTCAAGTGGCAATAACTCAAAAAATAGTATAGGATATCTACAGAAAAATACGGTAAATTCATAAATTATTGTGAAAACATCGCAAAATTATACTTTTCACTGCTTTACGGTAACGTCCAATTGAAATGATGGCAACCAACGGATTCAAGACGGGCAGCCAATAAAAAGCACAGGGGACCAAAATTTGAACCGTAACAGAAAGCAAAGATATTTTGAAGTTATAAATGAGCATTTGAAATAATATGAAGAAGCTTACACAGCTCATTGCCAGCGGCGAGCAATTAGATGGAATTCCAAATCATCATTAACATTAAAATACCTGAATAATCAAAGTCTTGGTGATTTGTCGATTGATTTTCTGAGCTTGGCTATTAGCTTTGTTTAAATTTTTACGCACAAAAACAACCATTTTGAAGCCGCAAATGACAATTACCGTAGATGAACAGATAGAGAGAACAGCCAAATATATTATAACTATTTTTGGCGCCATTTCCCTCTTAAAACAAAAAATTATAGTGTTTACTGCATTTGTTTATTGTTTAAATAATTTCAAAATTGACTTCTGTACAATTAGAGATTTTTTTATAGGTCGCATCAAAAAATTTTCGTAAAGACAATAATCAATTGGTCCTGTATAAGATTTAGGGTCAAAAAATAAAAAAGTAAAAAGTTTTTTTAGTCGCTTTAGGGAATTTTTTTAAATCACATGCTCATTTGTTTTCAAAATTTGGATCAAAAAAGGAATTTTATTTAGAATAAGAAAATAATACTAAAGAGCTGAAATAATATCAAATATTTTAAATAAGCCTATTAAGAATTCGAAGAACGTGACCATTACAAATCGAACATTTCTGTTCGGGTGATGCACCTGATAGATTAATTTGTTCAATCCCCCATTCTCTTATCAGTGTGTCTGTCCTTTCATTCATAGGTCAGACATTACAATTGATTAGCTGACCATTTCCTCATCCGCCGAATTCACCTATTCACTTTCAATTCTCCAACTCGCCCCGACTTTGACTCAATATTTATTGTCTATTTATTTGACAAATAAAATATTATTATTTGTCGGTCTGGATGACCGAACAAATAAAAATTAATGCGACCTCCAAATTATTTACAAACATTAAACATGACTGAGGCCATCATTTCGCGTGTTTTCCATTTAGAATTTGGTCAATTTGTAAAACATTTTCATTATTTGTTGGAAAAATTGCATTTTCTGGACCGCTGGAAACAGCGTAATGACCAAAAGCAAAGACGGCATTAAGCAATAAAACAATTGAAAATATTTTGACATATTTTGCCGTCGTGATTTTAATTCCTCTAAAATAAAATTAATTTTACTCATAATTAATTATATTTTACCATTCACCTGTTTAAAGTCAAATAGCGATACATAAACTGAGCACTTAGTCCGTTGAAGGATGAATAAAAAACAAAAATCCATGTTGTCATCAATACATTACGCCAAAATAGGGATGGCAAAATTTTGGCAAATTGGGAAGCCAAAATGAACAGAACGCAATCATCACTGGCAAAAATAACCTAAATAGATACTTTTCTGCTATGTCACATCCCTGTTTTTTTTTAATTTTATTATTTTTCTAATGTAATTTTTTGCGCTGAATACGAATCCGGTATTTATTTCAATTCTACTTTATTTATTTGAGATACTTGAAGTGAAATTTACGTCAAACACGTGAAATTAATTTTTGGTCGCTTAACTAGTGAATCTTAATGTTTGCTCTTTTATCAACCAGCAACATGAACTCCGAACATATTGTAAGAGACTAATGAGTATGTTCCAGAGAGGTTGTGTATTTAAGCGTACTATTCGTTGCATTCAAATATTTCTCTTACAGTTCCCAAATGCCATACAATTTTAAATCATTAATTTGTAATATCTAATGAAATGAAGCCGTTAAAAATGTTTTGTCAAGTTCACGTGTTTGACGTAAATGTCACGTCTCACTAATAACGTAGAATTGAAAAATTAATACAGGATTCGTATTCAGCGCTAATAATCACAATAGAAAAACAATAAAATTAAAAAACAGGGGGTGTGACATAGCAGAAAATTACCCTTAAATAATTTAATTGAATGTCTATGTTTAAAGGTTGGCAATAGTCTCACCGGTTGTGCCAACTCCGTGAGCACGGTCAAAACGATGTCCACGACAGCAGTTTGTATCAGAATGGGTTTGAAACTGTGCATTTCCGGATGTGATCGCTTCAGGACTAACCAAATCAAAAGTGCATTTAGGCACAATGCCAAGAATGCGGTAACAAGAGCATTCCATCGACTGATTTCAATGACAAGCATTTTAATCTTAGAAGCCTGAAGCAGTGACACTTTCTCCGAATGTTTTTGATTTTGAGACTTTAAAACATAATGAGATTTTCTTTTAAGACTTCCGACGAGTGACAAATGAAAAACCTAAATGTTCCGGTCGACAGAATTTTGAATTTTCAACGACAGGACCTTGCGCCTTTGCCGGTGTTCACTAATGTTTTACGCTTTTAATAGTGCTCCATATAGCAGGTGACAGCTTTTCATGAGCGGGACCATATGTCTCCATAATGGAATTAATTAGAACTTTTTTTTTCAATTTTAATTTGCACCTTGATTACATTTCTATTGACACCTTTGCTTCAATTTTCAGTTGCACTTTGCTTAATATGACACCTTTCTCTAGATTAATTTACACCTTGGTAACCTAATAATGTATACGGAAGGTACTTCATTGTTGTTAATTACAACATACATAATCTCCAGACGTAGCCAAATTTTTCGGGCTGATCTATTTATTGTAAAATTTGTTAAATGTGCAAAAGAGTTTTATTTGACGAAAACGTTGCCTTCTAAACCAGAGATCGCATTTGTACTTATTAATAAGACATGTACTACAAATTTAAATGTATTTGTTAATGAGAAGAGTATTGATTTAATTCAAGTTACTTATTTTTGTCTTATTTTTGGGATTCCAAGGGAACCCAATAATTTTTAAAAGAAATACTTATTTGAAGTCAGTTTTAACGCAACTTTTAATAAGATTCACTAAAGTATTCAAATTTTTCTCCCGGCGGTTTACAAAGTACCCCGGATCAATTCCTCTCAACATTTTCTGCAACGGCCGTGGACTACCCTAAATTCAACGATAGGAATGCCAAAAATTGAAGTCATTAGGGCGCATTTAAACAATATTTATATTTTGTCGCCGTTAGCTAAAAGTTGTTGATTTTTCTGGCAACGCAGTTCTGTGATCGGAATCAGCCCAGAGGACACGATGGATGTGAGAATTACTGAGAGTGAGTGGGGAGTAACATTTGGACGGGAGGGTTAACGACTGACGAAATGTGTATTATGTCCAGATAATGGGAGAACAATTTTTGTTGGCTGGTAAAGATAAGCGAATGGGCAAAAAATAAAAATCAGTGAAGAACAGCCCCTCGGGGGATGACGGAGCCAGAACCAAACTGAGAAGAAGAATAGTTGTCGTTAGAATTGTTTGTGTGTAAAATGAGCGGCGATTAAAAAAAAATGATCAAAAAAGTTAGGTACCTAATTTATAATTGGCAGAGTTGCCCTTCGACCCATCACCAATAGGGAGCAAGAATGTCGGGAAGGGCAAGAATGTCTGTAAAGAACTGCGATGCCAGGGATTCGTACCTAATTTTTGTGTTTCAAACCTATTTTTCCTAAAAATCTAACCATTTAAGTTAACGAATTTTTGAAAAAAGGACCAAAGTGAAAACAAAAATTAGGGGAGGTCAAATTATACGGATGTCTGTTCTTCTTCCTTATATGTTTTGGTGGAACCGTTAGTCCCAATAGACTTCATAAAGCACTCCTTTACATGATAATTATGAGAAACTTTTTGTTTTTTTTAAATTTATTTCAGTCTTCGGCTGGTGCCCTCGTCCAATGCAAGAATTTATGAATGATTTTAAAAATAGTATTACCATTGCTAAATTTGATAACTTAGTTTATGAATTTTTCCTGATCTTAAATTCATCCTATCAATTATAGTATGACACAAATTCTGAAATTTTTTAAAAATTTACATTAATTTAGGTCTCCCACGTAAGAGTTGGCAAAAAATTACAAATTACAACAAACCATTACATTAAAAAATGATTTGCAGAGAAAGGATTAAAACACACACATAAATTACCTTTAGAGTTTTATGTATTACTTGCTACCAAAAATATTCGTGTATTTATTTATTTTTTTAAAACAAATTTGTTTACAAATTTTCCTGACGTCAGATCCATGCCAAAAAAAATATAATAAAATAGAATTAAGCAACAGCTAATGCAGGAACTTTTTATCGACTTTATTTGTCAAAATTTTCCGCCGGTTATATCCGATAAATTTTGCAAAATGGTGACACTAATTATTTTTAAAAATCTCGCTTACCGCTTTCTCGGGGTCCGGGGAATGAGCAGTAAGTGTGTCTAAGACCAACATGCTTGTGATCAGGGATTGTTAGCGAAAAAATAGTGTAACTTTCATTCCGACAATATCGGTACAGGTAAAATGATTAAATATTAAACATCTTTCCTACGGTCTTTCTCGCTTAATTGGGCTTTTCATCTTCGATGGATTTCATATTCGACGCTTTAGCGATTGCTGCATCAGTAATCCTTGAATTTTTCCTTTGATAGTCCAATATTGATTGCTTCATTTTTCCATTTTTTGCTGTTTCGTAAACCTACAGCTATCAGCGGCACTAACTGTTTAATCATGTAGTTCTTTATTCAATTATTAGAACTTATACATATAGCTGCTAAGTACAATATGATAGCATTTCAATTAAAAATATTTAAAATATTCGGCTAATAAATTGAAATGAATCAAGGCATTTAACAATCCATACTTTGATTTGCAAAAATGAAATTTCAGCTAAAAAAAAAGTGCTAATCCATTTTAGAAACAATGATTGATAGATGATGACTTTCCTCTCTTTCTCTGGATTGACTCTGGATTAATACTTTTTTTGCATAATTTCTCTCTCTTTTCGTACATCTCTTTTTCTGCTACTCATTCAGACAAAAATCAATGCAAATGGACACCTTCTCTGAATTCTATGGCGAAGAATTATCATTTCAATGTACAACTCAACAAACTGTGCATTTTTCAAGGATAAAAATATGCACATAAAATTGAAAAATTATATTCGCGGTACGGAAATGAAACTAAATCCGAGTTTAAAAATTAAAAGTTTTTGTGAAAAAATAACGCACTAATTTGATCCAGCGTATATGCTGCTTATCTAACAAACGATAAAATTAAAAAAATATTTTTTATAAATTATAACGCCTATACCCAATTATAAAAAAATATAATTAAGTCGCGTTTGCGCGTGAAAAAAACCTGCCCATATAAAAATAAAGCGATTAATTGAAGGAAAATTTATAATCATCACTTTTTTCAGTGGTGTCCGGAAATTTGGTCAGTAGAAAATTGGTCAGTGGAAAGTTCTTCAGTAAGAAAAATTTTCAAAGCTTAAAAATTTTTTTTGATCAGTGAATTAGAGAATGGTTTACTGACGAGGGACTTGAAAACAGACCTGCTTTGTTCGACCAAGAAGCTACAATACATCCATCTTGATCTGATATATGATTTTTTGAAAGTGCGCCCAAATTTTGCCTATCCGCCGCAGGCCAATGGATATATTTAAATAAAGATGAATTATCCGTTTCGCATTTATTTCAAATCTTCGGATTAAAAAAAAGCCGCCCTTGTACATGAAAAAGAAAATTTGCACGCACACCGGTTGAGCAAGCGAATTTTAAGACTTAAGACAGACAATTTTATGTGTAATTTATAAAAGTGTAGCAACTGCAATCAACCTGTCAGCCTGTAGATGTCAAGGCGCCAAATACCAATAAAAAATTATTCTAGATTAAAATTTACAAAAAATTAAGAGGAAAAACATGACAATAAAAAGACCTCTCCTATTTTTTTAATGGTATGACAAAAAAATAAAATTTAAAAATCTTTTATGTATTATGACTGGCAATAAACAATGAAAAATTTCTTAAGAAAATATAATTTTGAAAATACCAAATCAAATAATTACGTATTAACTAAAGAACCAAAAAATAAGTGTAACCTTCGCACATATTCGTGTTGAAAACCAGGGCTCCTTCTGGGATATGCTATTCAAAATATTTTGACAATAAATAAAGAAAAAATTAGAATAAAAAATAGATTAAAAAGAGTTCTAAAAATCTATAAATTACCTTAAAATTTTAATATTATTTTGGCAAATCGCACCCTAAATGCCATGAGTGTATAAACGCCTTAAAACTTTGGACTTGCAGGCATCGAACATTTCTTGACTAATTTTCTTAAAACTCCATTCAAAAAACTGGTTGTCTGCATGCCAGGAAAACCAGTGGCCTCAGTAAACGATCAATCAATAAAAAACAGAATACCTAATTGAATTTTTATTTAAAAATTCCAACAAACTCATGATTAGGTATAAGTAAACAAAAACAAACAAAACAATTTTCTACTAACAAAGTCGCACAAAATTCTTGCAATGTCTTTTTCTGGAATAAAAATTGACTCATTATCATTGTAGCGTATTTACTTTGAATATATGGATATAAATTACTTAATTAAGCAAGAAAAATGAAAATATCCGGGTAATAAGAGTATAAAAATATCTTTCAGATAAAATACAATTTTTTTCCGCCCAATTTGGGTATTTATTACTTGTTGAATTAGATTAAAAACACAAATTGGTAGGTGAACTTAATATGAGGTAGATATTAAAGTAATTATATTTCAACTATAGAAGTATAACATAATTAATAATGTTAAAAAAAATAAAAATGACAAAAGTTGCTCTTAAATAAAACCAAATTTCGATATGGAGAAATAAGATTGTAAACAAAGAATTAATTAAAAAACTATCATTAATTAAAAAAACGACGAGAGACAGGTCGAGACGTTGTCGCGTGTTCTACAAACAAATCAGGCATACTACTTAAAAATTCAAAGGACTTTAGTTTTAAAGATCAATATACAAAGTTTAGACAAAATTTCAGGAAACAATAAAATTTGAACTGTTGAAGAAATTGTAAAAAATTAATTTCTTTAAATAAAATTGGATTACCCCAAATAATCCTGGATTTTTATTCCAGTAAATCCAGATTTAGGTCACTCCGAAACCCAGATCCAAGAAATTTAAGCCTGGATTTTCTGGCTTAGTGTGTATTGAGGTTTGTAACTGAATTTTTTTTTTTAATTTTGCAAAATGTTTAATGACCGTGATTCCTTAAATTAAAACCCAATTTTCTATTTTTAACCTTCCTCAAAAGAGAGGCTTTACTTTATCTCAGGGGAGGCTCTACTTCAGGGGGAGGCCTTATATTTCAACATTTCACCCAAACATGATAAAAATTAAAGTACTTTTAGTCTATTTTTAGTCAAAAGTAATTGAAATTTCGAAGTTTTCAATTCACAATAATTTGCTGCAACGTTGAAAAACGATTAAAAGGAAAGGTTTCTCTCATAAATAAGTTCACATTTTTTTGAAAATTTTAATTTTTATTATTATTTAACTGTTTTATTATAAAATATTTCATTAGGTAGTTAAAAAACAAAATTATTTATTTTTTTTTTATATTGTATTAAGTAATTTTTTTTATTGGTAAGTTTAGTTAACTAGGTGGATGTATAAACATTATTTTTCATACTATTTTATTGTTAAATTTCTTTATCATCTTTATAATTGTAATATTTTTTGCTTTTAGGTATACATATAAATTATAATTTTAGTTTTCTCCCGGTTTTGAATTTTTAAACATTTCAAAAATTTTGGGTATCAAAAATTATGTTCCACCCTAAGTAGTTATATTGTATAAAAGCCCGATGAATAAGCCATATACTGGATCCAAGCTTATGGTAGCTCTTATTAATCAAAAGATGGAATCATTTTAAATTTACATTTCTTTTTCAATTTTTGTTTAGAATTTTTATTCTAAATGTTGCATTAAAATTTTTTAATTTTTGCCATAACATATTTGTTCATTTTAAATAATTAGTTTTATTATTATAGAAGTAAGAAAAAATTTTGGTCTATCTTTTTCTTTTTTTTTATATATGCGGCTATTTATTTGGTAAATGACTTAAATCTATCTCAAAAACAAGGCAACAAAGCCACCCGACTTTTTTTTTGAAAAATACTATAAAATATAAATATTTTAAATATTTCGCAATTTTTTGTTTTCATGTTAAGTGAGTGCAGCGACGGTCGATCGTAAAAAGTTTTTTCAATAAGACGAACGCTGAAAATTTTTACAAACTACGCAAAAAGATAAAAATAACGAAAGCTATAATTAAGATAATCCACTATTGATTTTGTTTTTGATAAATTAAAGATTTCTTTTTGCAATTCATAAATTCGGATTTATGTTCATACAAATTTGATGACATTTTTAGGCAGTTAAATAATATTTTGTTATTAGCGCTAAGTCGTATAAAAGACGGAGAAAATCACTTTTATGTACAATATAAAAAAATTTATTTTAATTTAAAAGCTTCATCGTCCAAGAAGCAAAAAACAATATTCTGGAAAAGCGTTTCCGTTTTTACCAGTTTCTATATTCTATTCTGATTGTAATTATACTCTACTTTTATTTCGAACTGATCGCCTCCGACCGTTACTATCAATTGATCTTGGAACTAAAATTGTAATTATATTATAATTATTTTAATTGCTTAAGGCCATGAGAAAGTAATGGCTTGTTCTATTTTTAATTTATTGTAATGATATCAATATCTGGTGGCCATTTTAAATCTTTTTTGCATTCCTTCAGTTCATAGAAAGATTAATTTTTTCAAGAATTTAAAGAGACTCGGCAATACTCATTTATTTACACTTAGAGTTTTTTTTTGTTGGTTAACTACCTTTAAAAATTTGAAAATTATTAATTTTCTTATAATACTTTTTCATAATGATAAATATCAAGATTTTTCTGCCAATTTAATCCTTGCGCTTTCTCAACGTAAAACCCCCGCCCAAATCGAATTGCAAATTGACGCAGCAATCAGAGTTCATTTCGTCAGGTAAAAGTTGTTTACGATTTCAAAATAATTTTATTGCTTTCATTAAAAATTTATTTGGTCTACTTTTGTATACTAAATTAGTTGTCTACACACTCACTGTAAATAATTGTATATGAGTTCAAATATACTTTTGCACTCACAAATCAGTGTGAAGATTTTTAATATGTATTTCAATTTTGAAAATGTTTTACTTTTCGCTAATCTTCAACTAATTTGGATTTGATTGTCAGATTTTCCTGAAAAAAAGCAGGCGAAGGACAATTTTTTTAGTGATAGAAGTTTAAATAAATCGGTTACATTTATCGCCTAAAAATCAATAAAAGTGAAGATGAAAAAAAAATTGAAGTAATCAATAAATGAAATAATAATACAAAATAAAGAAAATTCAAAAATTGAGATGCAATAATAATCTGCTGAATACCAAAAAAATATATAAAAAATTTAAAGAATTATTCATGCCTGAATCACTTGTAACTTTATTTAAAGTTTTTTATCGAATTTTTTTCATGCCGAGTTAACTTGCTAGAACGCATCTCTAACGGATCTCAAAGCACTTTGTTGATTGAAACAATAATCCGAAAACAGAAAAAAAACTGCCAGCAAAATAAATAAAAACATTTGCCATAAAGTACAAATTTAACTAAGAGAATTATGTCAAAGGCATTAAAATTTTAATATATTGAAAAAATGCATCAATCAAGGAAAAATTACTAAAATAATATTGCCTTGGACACAAAATAATCAATAATAAATATAATAGAAATAAAATTTTATAAGTTTCTGTATAAATTATAAAAATTAATTAAAACTTGCTTATGGAAAAAAGTGCCAATATAAAACTAATAGCAAGCAGCACCATGAGCTTATTCTAAAAAAAGAAGAATTGCCAGCTTAGTAGAAGCAAACCAAAGGTATGAAAAGGTAGTATTAAATCGTTCTTTATTAAAAACTTTAATTAGAAGAAAAAAACGAACAAGGAAAGAATTCGCCGCATAGAAATGCATATTTATTTTAGATACTTAATAATTAAAACCATAATTAATATTTTTACAAGCTTACAGAAAAAGTATTAAAATTACATAGAGACAATCAATTTCTTCAGCAAATTGTTCTTCAACAATCGATTTTTTTTGCACTGTGTCACATTTTGTTGTGGGGCGCGGCTACCTATGCAATAAAAAAATTCTTTCTGTGCATTAATTTATATAAAGACAATTAAATTTAAAAAAGACTGAAATTTCATCTCCAACATAACTTTTACTTCAACACTGAAAAGCAAACTATATTTTTATTCAAACATAGCAATAAGAGAGCAGTTATTAAAATAAAATTGGTATGTTTTAAATTTTACATATATATATATATAATCATATTAATATTCATAAAGAAACCTACAATATAATATAACTCCTTACTAATTTAAAAGAATTTAAAAAAAAATCTTAGCATTAGCGAAAACGAACAAATATTGTATACTTCATTAATTTTTTTCCCATATTTAAAACACCAAGAAGGAGTGGAAAGTGTAATTATTAATAGTAGAGTAAATTAAATAGGGATGGAAATTGCAATTGAAAAAAATTAATTTCAAATGAATTAACATCTGAGAAAGTCTTAAATTCCTGGTTTGGAACCTTTTAAAAAGAAAACCAAATAAAGACGATGTTATATTGTTCGCTAACAGGAATTTAAGTATTTGTAAAATTTTCCAAATTTTTTAAATTTGTTATTTAGTTAAAAAAAGGGAATTCAAGGAAATTTTGCAATGATCTGTGCAAGAATATAGAATTTAATGAGTACCCTAAAAAGCAAGCAGAATATTACAAATCGAATCATGTATATGAATAATCAATGATGTTTTCAAAATATCAGTCTACTCTCTTTGGAGAAATATGTAAAGTCAAATCTCATATTAAATATTGCACAGCAAAATAAATTACATTTTTTATCGCAAAGCAAATAATATAAAACAACCATATTTATTTATACTGTATATATATTATTGATGCACCAACACAGAAATATAATATTCAAAACACAAAAAATGAATCTAAGTAATGATCAAAATACCTAAAAAAAAGTTAAATGAATTTTTACAGTAACTAACTTAAACAAATAAAACATTACGAAGAAAAGCATATTTGCTGGAAATTGAAAAGAAGATTAAAAAAAAATTATTTCAAAAAATTAGAAGCATTCACAAAAAATAGGACCCCAAACGAGTTGGGGTCGTTTCGGACACGTTTCGGCGCCAGCCTAGGTTTTTGGACCATAACTTTTTTGTTTGCCTACCAATTTCTGCAAAATCGGTCACATTCGAAAGCTCTATATGTTTAGAAGCTATCTTTAAGCAAAGCTAAGCGATTAATCTACTCTCAAAAAAGTTACCATTTTTCAAATGTGAAAAAGTCAGATTTTTCATGAGTTTTATTTCATAACTTTTTGTGAAGTTGTTTAATCGCTTAGCTTCTGCTTAAAGATAGCTTCTAAACACATAGAGCTTTCGAAAAAGACAACTATCATCAGCATTCAAGCGTTCCAAGATAATCGATTTTTGTTTTATTCGCCATATTATATGACAAAGATTTTATTCATAATTTCGTCAGCTCATTAAACTTATATATGAAATTTTTCGATTATGAAAACATTGCTTCTATTGCTGATTCTATTTCTGTATATATGTACTCGCTTTTGGTTGTCATTATGAATTGGTACTAAAAACTCTTATATTAATTGATTCTTTTAAAAATTAATTATCACTGACAAATGAGAGTAAAGTAATTTTTCCATTTATTTGAATTTAGCTATTATATTATTTTTGGTTTTTTTCTTTTAATTATTTTTTAGAGAAACTCATTAGTAAGGCAATTTCTAATCATAGGGTATTTGGTGATTCAAATAACTTACAATTTGTTTAAGTTTAATTTTCGTAGTTAAATTTTTTTCGTTTTACAAATACTCAAGTCTGTTTCTTGGCAAAAAATTTGGATATTATTTATACTTATCAGTTCAAATTAATTCTAATTAATTTTTCCGTCTTAAATTTGGTAGCAATTTTACATACTTTATGGCCCATTGTAGTTTTAATTTAAAATCGTAAATATTTGGTATCAGCATATAATACACTAATTTTGTTTCCTCTTATAAGGATTGGTCAATGATTTCATTGTTTTAATTACAGTGTTTGCTCTGATTTTGAAAATGCAATTTTATTCAACATCGTGGCTCACTAACGGATTTACACGTGCTTGAACAAGTCTTGGACCATTTTGAGGCCTTATTTTTGATTTTTTTGCAATTATTTTGTGTCATAATTAGGGTTGGCGGTTTCTGGAAATTGTTAGAAACCGAACCGACCAAACCGAAACCGAAGTTTTAACTTAAAATTTAAAGAAGAACATGCCCACATATGAAAGAAATTTAATATTAAGTATTTATTTCCCTCCAAAATTGAGGTTAAAATCATAAAAATAATTTTACAATGAGAGGGATTC
>JAKKIK010000262.1:0-37828 GCA_024500135.1 Heterodera carotae
ATCCACTGTCGAAAAGTCCTAGCATAAAATTTAAAAATTTTCTGTCGAAATGTCCTTCACTGTCGAAAAGTCCGCTGTCGAAATGTCCTTCTGTCAAAAAGTCCGCTGTCGAAAAGTCCGGCGCCCTCCTCATCTAGCAGCTCACTTTTTTGTCAATTCTCTCTTAGCTTTGCCGTATTTTGCCATTTTTCTTCTCTTTTTTGTTGTCCCTTACAAGCATTATTAGCATCAAATTTCAAACAAACAAAAAACGGCGAGCAAAATGTCCATTTCATTTTGTCAAAAAAGTCAGAATTTTTGCATCCAAAAGTCCGTCGCGGCACATTTCAATTAGCGTTGTTGACTAAATGTACCTTTTTATGAGCCGGCCTTCCTTTTTGTTAGCCCTTAAGCCATTTTTTGAACGCTTTCCTTCAAATGTAAAATGCCGTTTTATTATTACATAAATATGTGCCAAAATTAATTAATATAATTTTTTATCAATTTCTATTTGCCATTTCATTTTATTTCAACTGTTTGTTTATCGTTCACCCAATTTTTGCTTTGGCCTTTTTTGAATTTCTTTCCAGCTGTCCATTCGTTTTGTTCATCAAATACGTACATATTCTATAAGTCTCTTATAAATTCATTCGCTCTGTCCAAAATGCCCTCGGAGCTTCGCTTTTTGCTGACAGCCGCTTCTTCTCATAGCCGCTTTTCATCGCTGCCCGAGGGAGAAGCGCCAGCCCAATGGCCAATATCCATTCATTCATTTCACAAGAAATAGACTTTGCATGCTTTGCCTACCCACCGAATGAAACAACTTTATAAGAATTTATGAGACAATCATTTAGGGCAAATAATTGGCCAAAATTGGACAAATTGGCACGGATTTTGACACGGCATTAATTAGGGCAGTCGCAAAAGCACAAAAATGTTGCCAAAGACTCATTAAGGATTTGCGTGAGACAAAATGTACAAATTGTTGACAAAGAACAAAATTGGCCAAATTATTTCGCAAATGTCCCGCGGGGCATGGATTTGTTTAAATTATGTTAGCATTTTAAATGAGAAGCGAATTGCGATAGAAACATACAGTTGTTATATTTCCATACATATTTTAATCTTTTCTGACGAATATTTTTGCAATATTTTCAATTAAATATTTCTAAAAATATTTTTGCTTTTTATTTTTATTTTTCTGGTGCCCTCTCTGGAACCTAAGGACTCATTTTTTCCCTTAAATGCACTTAAATTATTAATTTGTTTCCTCCTGTCTTCGCACTTTCTCACATTTCCTTAGCAGAAAATAATCAATTTGAATAAATATATAATCATTTTCCAACTGCAATTAAAAAAAAAGGAAGTAATTGTGCCGTATCGGCGAGACTCATTTTGGCCGAAATGAGGGTGCCCCCCCCCCCCCCCTTTTTTTTGTGGCCCCCCCAGGAAAAGAAACCACCCCCCCCCCCCCCCCCCTTTTTGTTTTTTTTTTTTTTTCCCCCCCCCCCCCCCCCCCCCGCCATTCCCCCGAGGGAATGCGAGTGGACGGCGCCAAATGCCTTCCCCTCCTTTTCTCCGTCTGCAAGCCCCCGAGGGCACTTTTCTTCGCTTTGTTTTCATGCCGTGAGGCGAACAAAAAATCCATTTTATGCATCAAAAGTGGCCCCATTTTTGGCAATATTTGCGGAAATAGTCCCCATTTTGTTGGGACTGAGTTTCTGTCCAAAAAAGGGATCAAAGATTGTCCGGCACTGCTTTCATTCATCACTACTGATTGTTCGAAATTTCATTTTATTTTTATTTTAGAAAACATTAATTTTCTATATTTTTATCCAGGATTTAGAAAATAAATTTCATTTTTGCCAATTTTTCATTTCTTTTTCCGCCTGCAAATTTTTTACAAAATGTTCTACGAAGATCCACGAAATCGTTGCTGTTGTGCCATCAGAGTTCAGGTACAGTGGATTTTAAAAATAATAAATTCAATTCATTTGCCAAAAAATGTATGCACTTCTCATTTTCTATTTTAACTAAATTGCTTCAAATCCGAAGTAATAATGTTTAACCAAAAATGAACCCCCTAAGTTCTTGGGCATGTTTCTTTAGTATTAAAAGCGTCCACATTTAGCATTTAAACAGTAAGGCGTTTCACTTTTGACTTGTACTTTTCAAAAATTTTGAAATAAGGAAGGCCCTGCATTGATTGATTAAAATGCTCGATTAGCTGTCTGATTGATTTGATCACTTCTTACATTGATCGATTATTGATTGATTGATCACTTCTTACATTGATCGATTATTGATTGATTGATCAATCCGTTTGTTTGCCCCGTTAGACCGGTGCTTTGGTCGTTGCCTGTGCCGGTGTGTTCCTCAGTCTGTGTCTGATGGTTCTTTGTCTGATTTGGGGTCGCTTTCTCTTTGCCACTGTGCCACTGATATTGGCAGCTGCTTATGTTTGTTAGCATCGTTTTATTTTAATATTTATTTAAAGTGTTTTTTATTATTTTTTATTTATTTAATATCTCCCTTTTAGGCTTCCATTTTCTACGCTCATTATGCCAATGTTGCGCGTCTCTATTGGATTTTCTTAGTGGCAAATGTAATAGTACTTTTATCAAAATATTTATCTTTTTAAATTAATACTATAAAAGTTAAGGGTTAGTCCAATTCAGTACCGATTTTCGAAAATAAAACGCTTGTCCGAACATCGAATGGGCCGCGAACGTCGAAAAAAGCAAAACTTTTTTTTGTCTCGTACCAATTTCGATGAAATTGATACCCATCTAAGAAATAAGCGTTAAACTTTAACTTAGCAATTCAACGTATCTAAAATCGATGGCCAAAAAGCCCACAAATTGGCCATTTTTTGGGTTTTCGTTTTTGGTCATGGCTTTTTAAAAGTTGTCTAATCAATTAGCCTTTGTTTGAAGATATCCCCAGCTCTTCGAAAAGCTTTAATTCATTTCATTGTTCTACCGGCATAAATCAGTTTTTGTCGGGGGAAAGTTATACTACTTTCGACACGTGCTGGGTCGTTTCGTAAATCCGCCACCTTGTGCAAGTCTGAGCTATAAATGACTATAACTTTTTTATTACTAATCCAATTTTTATGAAATTGGTGTCTTTGGAAAGCTGTATATGTGTATAGAAACAATGCTTAAGCAGAAGCTAAGCGATTAATCCACTCTCAAAAAAGTTATGGTTTTTAAACTGCAAAAAATACATAGTTTTCTGGGTAACTTTTTTGGAGTGGATTAATCGCTTAGCTTCTGCTTAAGAATTGTTTCAAAACATATACAGCTTTGTAATGATACCAAATTTGTAAATATCGGTTGGATAATAAAAAAGATATAGTCAGTTAATAGCCCAATGACTTGCAAAAAGTGGCGGAATTTACGAAACGACCTAGCACCCTTTCGACATTCGGACGGACCATTCTGCGTTCGAATTGGTACCCAAATTCCCTTAAATAATACCCCTAGCCTTTTTAAAAGTACGGCATACATAATTTGTTTAAAAAAACTTTTCCATAATTTATTGCAGGGCGTCGCCGTTGCTGCCGGCTCGCTGTACATTTTGGTGCTGTGCGCTATGTTTCTGCTTGTGCCACACTTTTGGCAGCGTTGGCTGAATGAGTTCAGCTCCTTTCAGTACCAGGAGACCATTATACGTAAGCGCGCCATTTCTTCTTGGCAAAAAATGCCAATCTTTTTTTTGGATATTCTTCAGAGTACCCGCGCTTGGTGACCGGCTGCATAGGAGCAGTAATGTTATTTGTTCAGGTGAATATTGATCATTATTGTTCATAGGGTAATGATCGCAATTACTGAATTTTAAGTGGCATTATTAAATACATTTAGCATTTAAATGCATCTTCAATTGCAATCACATATCGTATTTTCTTAATTGAGCCCATATCCATTTGAATCCGACCCTTAATTGAAGCCCCCCTTCATTTAAATCCACCCCTTAATTGAAGCTTCTTTATCTGAAGCCCTAAATTGAAGTCCCCTCCATTTGTAGCCACATATGGGGAGCCATCCTATAATTTAAGCCCCCCCCCCCCCTCTAGGGATATTGAAATAGAAGTGCTGGAAGCAAAGAATTCGCTTATTTACAAGTACAATAATTGTTGAACAGATAATGAACATTTGGTTTGAATTGCTCGTGTACAACGCGAGCACATTTGTGCAACGGAATCATTTCATGGCACAACATGGCGCACAAAAAGTCTGACTGATCACTGATCAGTGATCAGCGAGGAGATGAGAAGGCGGCGAGAGGGAGGCATTTTTCATCTGTTTTTTGTTTGTTTGTTTTATTTTACTATTTTAACTGCCTGAAATTATATCGGCTGTGAATTTTGGCTGTTTTTGTAACAATGTATAATTTTCTACAGAATGATGATCGGCTAGACGAGTTCGAATTTTAAGATTCGAACTCGGCTGATATTCGAATTTGGCTACAATATATACACAATTGTCACCCCACAATTCACTTTCACTTCTGTTGTACAATAATTGTAACTAAAGTCGCTAAAAAGTCCGGTTTATTTATTATTTTTGGCAAAATGCGAAATTTTTTACGATTTGGCTTCAACAATATTCTATTTATCACCAGTTGAATCCAGGCACAGAGAAGCAATGCCAATAATAGCGGTTCGAAAAAGTGAAACTTTTCGAGGATTGATTAAAAAAAAATTCGAAAATTGATCATTGGTCACTGAAAATAGCTTTTGCTTTTCGTCTGCTTTCATGCAAAGATCCATGCTTCTCATTCTGTGACGGCCATCTCCTCATGCTTCTTAAGCCAAAATGCCGCCTCGGCGGCCACTTCCTCCATAATTCGATTGCCCCCAACCGCCGCCACCGCCGCCCATTGGGCGTCCCATTGGCATTATTCCTCCACCGTTGGGACCCATTCGTCCAAATTCTCCCGCACTTTGTCCACCGCCACCACCGAACACATTCCGTCTCCCACTATTGCTATTGCTGCTACTTCCACCAAAAATGGGCGTACTTTGAATTTGCATCGGCGCCATTATCAAAAACAGTACGCCAATAATGGCGGTCATTGTCAGCAGCGAAAAAGAATGCATTTTTCCTTAAAAAATGTAAAACAATTTTGATTTACTTAATTCCTTAATACTATTCAAACAAATCTTTTTTCGGATAAGTTATTATAATAAATGGAATGGATAAAATGTAAAAAACTGAAGAAAATATAATCGCTTTTGTACCGAAATTTTCCAAAGTTTGAGGGTCCAAAAATCTCAAGGACCACCTCTCATCAAAAAATGGTTGAATAAGCAGCTCTGCAGGCAAATTCGCATGATGTCATATAATTGTGCCAAAACATACAAAAAAAATGTGGGGGGGGGCGAATTGGAAGAATACCTAAGCTTTATGTTTGAAATTGGTGCGCAAATAGGCAAAAGTTACATTTAAAATTCCAACAAACGAAGAACACTCAAGAAAGAATTCTTTAAGTTTTTTTGCGGCACTCAAGCTCAAGTGATTGCCGTTTTGAATGTCAAAACTTTTGTATTCATTTAAAATTTCAAATTGTAAAAAAAAATTTCAAAAATAATTTTTTTTGCCAAAAAATGCCATTTCAATTCATGGTTCGTTGTTCTCCTTCTTCGTTCATTTGTTGCTGATCACTTCCTTCCGTAATCCCGCGGCAATGCGAACTTTGAATTGCCAGCTACCGTAAATCTTATAATTGTCCTCCAATCGGTGTCCTTAGAATTGGTTTCCATTTGCGTTAGCACTTTGATCACTTCAGTGGCGCCCTTCGATTTTGCCTCCATCGGTTTCGGCACTTTTCGAACTCCAATGGCGCCATTCGATTTTGCCTTCGTTGGACTTGGCACCTTTTTCGCTTCGTCAGTGCCTTTAGCATTGGACGACGTTTGTTTTGGCATTTTTTTAGCTCCATCAATGGCATTTGCTGTATTGTTTCTTTGTGGCACTCTATCAGCTGCTTCTTCTATGCCATCGGAATTGGCCATTTGTGGCTCCATTTCGCTGGCCTCGGAATTTGCCGTTTGAATTGCCACCAAAATGAACATAATAGTGCCAACTAATAAGTTAATTAATGTGTGTTGCATTGGATGTCCTAGTTTTTAAATAATTATTTATTTAAATAGTTTTTTAAGGTTTAAATTTCTAACCATTTTTTTGCCGTATTTATATGAATTTATTGAAGAAAGAAGACCACCCATAAATGATGTTTAAACAGTCGACTTTCTACAAAAAGATCAAAGTGCGTGTTCATTTCATTGCGCAATCGAATTTAATGAGCAAACATTTAAATTAAAAGATTCAAAGCACGACAAAATCACACAAAAATTAAAATGCTACCTTAATTATTCTATGGAATAAATTGACTTCAAAAGATGAATTTTAATGACCAACACTTTAAATTAAATGCCTTTTGTTGTGATTTAAAATATTTCAAGAGATTGGGGGGGGGGGCGGGGCTCTATTTCGTATTTTTGATGGGGCCTCAATCAACTTTTTATTAAAAATATAAAAGTTATCATTAAAAAATTTAAAAAAATGAGAGAAAAAGTGTGCGTGCATGGGTGGGGGGTTGAACCCCCGCCCATTAGAGTCTAGGAGTCTTGCTTTACCAACCGCGCTATTTGCACGACAATTGTTGAGTCCTCCAAAAGTTTAAAAGTTTTTTTTGCCAAATAATTTTTTTTCCTTTCACTTCAGAGGCAGCAAAGGCGATTAAATTTTCAAGTCTTTATACAGGTTTTGTAAGCTTCTAATCATGAATCCGACCTTTATTTGGACCATTTCCGAACACCGGACCCAAATTCGAACTAAAGCCGAAAATTCCTATTTTTAGAAAGTCCATTTCTATCACTTAAAATCGATTTAGGTAGGTGCAGGAAACCAACAAAGCAATTTTTTAATTACGCATATTAATTTTTTACACTTACCGTAAAATATTTAGATGAGACTCAACGAATTAAATTTTTACGCCTTCTATTGTAAATTTTACTCGAAATTACTCCTTCTCGATGAATATTTTTTTTTTTTTTGCTTGGGAAAAAGCGTGGATTTGATTTCAGAAAATTTCGTACACTCTAAGCTATATAAATTCCGGTTTTTTTTAATTAAAAGATATAAAAGTTATACAAATTTTTAAAAATGAGAAAAAAATGTGCTCCCGTCATGTAGTCTCTTAGAGTTTCTGCGCTTTACCAACTGCGCTATTTTTGCACGACAATTGATGAATCCTCCAAAACTTTTTATCTCCTTTCACTTCAGGCAGCAAAGGCGATTAAATTTTCAAAATCTTTAACAATGATATTGTATGTGTATATCAAGTAAAAAATTAGATTTGGCCATTAAATATTTTCAAGAGAGTGGGGAGGGGGGGCTCTATTGTTTATTTCCGAAGGGTCCTCTATTTTAGGGGGCTATTTCCGTGGGGGGCGTATAATTCCGGGGGAGAGAGGGGGCGGCTTTATATCCAACTGTCACCAGAACTTACCCGTTCTCTCTCTCTCTCGCGCTATCTCTCTCTTTTCCCGTACTTCGACTTCACAACATTTTCCCCTCTCTCGTTCTCTCTCTTTTTTCCCCTTTCCCTTTGTCTCTTTTTCTTTTCCCGTTCTCCGATTTCCCCAAATTTTTCCCCTCTCTCGTTCTCCCTCTTTTTCCCCATTTGTTGCTTTGTCTTTTTTTCTTTTCCCTTTCTCCGACCTTTTCCCTTTTCCTTTGTCTCTTTTTCTTTTCCCGTCACTTCACAAACACTTTCCCCCTCCCTCTCTCCCTCTTTTCTCCATTTTTTGCTTTGTCTCTCTCTTCATGCTTTCCTTTTTCGTCTCTCTCTCTTCTGCAGCTGCTGGAGATGGATGATCACCATCGGCACAGCTGAATCATCTTTTTAGTCGTTCATCATTTTTCATTTTTAAGGACAATTTGAACAGATTCAGAGAAAATGCACACAGCGAAATATCACTGCCATTTTGGGGTGGAAAAGATTGAGAGAAAAAGGCGATATAGTGCATGTGGCAGAGAAAAATGCAGTGGCCAAAGAATGCACATAGTTTATGCATATTACATGAAGCATGATGAGAAGAGTCGGAGAAGGGAGGAAAAGCCAAGCCGACACAGCAACAAAAAGCATTCATTCAATTCGCTCAATCGCTTATTGCTTTTTCATTCGCCGCCACCGCCGCCGACGCGTCCCATCGGCGCGGAAGAAGCCAATTTTGATTTAATAAATGCATTCATTGATATGTTAGCTGGAAACAAAATCAAAAATTAAGCGATTCGCGTAATTCTCATACAGCACACAAAATTTAAAGTTTGTTCCTTCCCTTCCTCCCGCTGACGTGGCGAAGAAAGGTGAGTAAATATTAAAATGGCCGGCAAATTTTGTCCCCGCGGCGTTTTTGGGGTTGGTTGGCTGTGTGACTGATGATTTCATCCCTCTCAATCCGCTGCTGGCAGCAGTAAAATAAATATTCCCCCAAAATTCGAATCCATCAAAAAGCGCCGCTTTCATCCCACCAAATCCAACGCTTTCAAAAATCCAAAGGCTTTTTGGCCCTTTGCCCCACATTAAAGCAAAAGCCTTTTTTGCACTTTGCGACAAGGCCAAAAATTGGGTCGTCGCCGCCGCCGCTGCTTCTGCCACCGCCGCGTTTCGAGTTGAACTTTAGTCTCTCTCAGTCTGCCCAAAATGCGATCGCCGCCGCCATTTTCGCCAAACGGCGGTAAGCAAAATGAATGGGTTCAGCAGCAGCCAAATCGGAGTGATGTGTTGTTGTGTTTGGATTTGAATGGTGGTGATCTTTGATTGTTTGTGAGTTGGTGAAGTTGGATGGGATGCTTATATTGTAATTCGACGAGAAATGGTGACAAATGAAATTCGGCGAGTGCCGCCAAAACAATGAAATTGGACAAGTACGGTAATGTACCGTACTCACTCGAATTGCCAATCCGTCCCAACGACGGGTGGATTTGATCATAGAAATTAAATGGCTTTCTCTCTCTGTGCTGCCACAAAGACCAAAAATTGTCCACAAAATGACCATTAAAACAAATGAAACAAATGTCTGCCAAAGTTTAATGGATTAGAGAATAAATGTATTTGACGATGAAGAATGTGCCCGTTTTGGGGTTAAATTAATCTTTTCTTTAAACCCTTGTTATTGTGTAGCTTCTTTTTTGCCGTATTGGCTTTTACTTTTATTGAAAATGGTTATTTTATACGTTTAAAATTGCCATTTTGAATTTAATTCCCTTTTTTTAGACGATCATTCGCTGCCAAATCAAACCTTTTTCATTGCTTCGGCCGCGTCGTCGTCGTTGTCATCAGCGGGCAAGCAGCAGCTGGACCAAAAAATGGCGAATAAGCACAAATTCTACGAGTATTACACGTTGGGCTGTGTCAGTGTGCGCACTGAGGCGAGACATAATTATAAAATGAATAGAGCCCCCCTTCTCAAATAGAACCCCCCTCCCCCCTCTCTTGGTCGGCATGAAATTACTCAAGAATTTCACTCATCATTTACGAAAAATAAATTTTAATTATTTATTGCAATTGTAGAGTCTGGCATTGTGCGTGGCAGTCCAATTTCTGTTGACCAACGGCTTTCTGATTTGGCTGTCCCTGCAGGGATGGCACCCCTATTGGCGGCTGGCACTGCCAGCCGTGTTCAACGTAGGCGCCGCGCTGGCATTGGTCTACGCCTGGTGGGCGGACAAGTCCAGCTACAGCTTGCTGTTCCTCATTGTCAATGTAATTAGGCAAAATTTATGGTCGGATGGATTAACCATTTTCCGCAATTAGCCCAAAATTATGATCGGATAAACGATATAACAACCATTTGCTCTTTAGGGTTTATCCATTTGCCTTTAGGGTTTATCCATTTGCTCTTTAGGGGCTGTCCATTTGCGCGTTGGCACTCGCATTGTTTGTGCTGCTGCTCGTCGAGACGGACCCGAGCCTGCTCAAGCAGTTCGTCGAGGACATGGCGGAGCAGGACGGCGGCGCCAATTATGTGTACGAAACTGTGAAGGGCCCAAACGGCAGTGAACATGTAAATGTGCACAAGAACACAATTGGTTTGTACAAATTACATTAATTTGAATAGGGTTAAGCCTCGACCCCATTCCCCGGCACTTTTAAGACTCTTTTCCGACCCGGTTCGACATTTTGCTCCCCCCCCCCCCCTCCCGAACAATCGGTATTTGTCCTACATTACGAGAAACCCAACAAAAAAAATAACCAGAGCAATCCAATTCGGTGCCGTTCATCTCACAAATCAGCGTCAACATTTAAACTTTGATGTTGTCTAATTAAGCCTTTTTTGTTCCAATGGACGGCGCCGAGGTGACTTTTGGGTCGCCCTCTAAACACGGGGAATGATTGTCTAAACTTTTTCGAATGCACCGTTTTAAGCGGGCGCCTGGCGACACTATGCCAAACAATTGGAGTTGAGTGGTTGGCTGCGCGAGTCCGAGCTCGGCCTTGTGTTGGTGCTGCTGTTGCTGTGGATGGCCCAGGGCATTGTGTGCCATTTCTATCGTTATGCCAAATTGCGCAAGGTTGAACGCTTTGAACGCATGGCAAACGGATGCAATGCGAGTGGCGCAAGTGCACGCGTTAGTGCCAGTCGCTCCAGCGGCACCAATTTTCGCATTCCCGTGGCCACTCTTCGACGACTTCAGCACGTACAGCAACAACAACAGCAGAAATCCAAATATTGATTGATCAGCCAACCCAAACACGAACACAACACTCGCAGATCCGATCTGGACCATTAGCCAGTCAATCAATATACCTATTAAGGTCATGTCATTCATTGATCGGCTTCACCAATCATTTCTAGGCTTGCTCTGCGTTTATATGCATTTGATCGACACTTTTCATCAATATCAAACCGCGCATTGATAAGACAATTGATTGATTGACCGATTGATTGATGCCCAAACCGTTATCTATTAAAAAGACACTAACAAATAATGCTTCCAAATGACTTCAACATGTTCTTTGCTTGATCACAACCCACCTAAATCATAAATACATTTGTATTCATTCATTCATTTATTCATATTCATTCATAAACTAATTGAGATTCATTAATTAATTCATTTATTTATTTACAAATTCGTCAACTTATTTTTAAGCATTCAAATTTTTATTTCCCAAAATATTCCAAGTGCAAAATGGTTGTTCTTTCTTTCCTTCTTTTTGTTCTTTTCAATTATTGGAAATCCGCAAAAAGTTATGGCCAAAAAAAAGAAAAAGAAATAATTGCCAATTTTGAGCGTATATAATCGTTAAAAATGTGATGTCTTATTAATCTTTATCAAATCAGAAAAAATGGGTATTGCATAATTTTGTCGGGATCGGTCGTAATAAGAAGAAAAGACAAAATTTATTTCGATTCGACCTTTGTTGACCGTCATCGCTTTTTAATGTCTAATAATTGTTTAGCAAATAAATACATTCACATTGTATTCATTAATTAATTCACTTTTTAAAATTACTTTCATTTGGAAAAGCATTTTTATTTTTATTCAAAGCATTCATTCAAAAAAACGAACGAATTCAATGCTTTGATTTTGCTTCTTCATCACAGCAAAGTTATGCAAACAAAACAAACAAACAGAACAGAACACTGTGAAGTGAAGAAGCATTTGAATTGTTCGAATTGCGCAAAAAAATTATGAATTAAATGGCAAATATAAAATGGTAAAATTGTGCCAACAAAATCAGAGAAGCAACAACATTAGCAGTAGATTAATGAATTTAAATTTGGGAATGATTGATATCAATGACAAATGAAAGTGAATTATTCTGACACGAAATGGCTAATGAAAAATCAAAAACTCGATAAATCATACCCAAATTCGAAAATGGAAAACGTTTCTTTCATAATTTTGTAAAATTGACACTGTTCGGGGCGAATCGATTCGTATTTGGCCAAATCTGTCCATCGATGTCGGCTTTTGCCAACATCAAATTGCACCCATTAGGAGACGACGGACGAGTGGAGCACATTCAGCCGCCGAATGCTTTTCCTTCCCAAAAGATCGTTTGGTCGCCGGGGGGGCGGGGGCTAAGCTTATCCCAAAAGATTTATCGATCTGTGTGACGCTTGGGGGGAAGAAGCCGAGGCTTAAGTGGGGCGAAGAGAATCAATGGACAAAAAATGTGCGCAAGAGGCATTTGTACAAAAGAAAGCTCCGGATTTAAAAATTATTTGAAATTAAACACAAAAAAAGTTTTAAATTCATTGGCATTTTGTGTCAAGGGCAAAAGACAGCCAAAATGTGGCAGAACTTCCGAGTTTCGCCATCTTACACCTTTTCGTCTTGCGACTTTGCTACAATATTTCCAATCCAATTATTTTTATGGCCCCGTTTCATTTGTTGAAAATCCAAAATCCTTTCTATTTTATCCCGGATTTGTTACGAGAACCAATTAATTAAATTAAAGAATTCAAAAGACTGTCTCATGTCCGTTTGGTTTTTGACATGTGAAAGTGGCAAATAAAAATGCCGATGCCAATCGAATCCAAACGAAAGTCCCCCGCCCCTCCGGCGCACTTTTTAATGAGTTACAGCCGTCGCCAGCAGAGAGTGAATGTGCCCCCTCCACCTCCTCAGCCCAAATTGTCACCTTCAGACACATAAAATGAGTTGGTCCAGCCTTTTCAAAGTGCCCAAAGGCATTAATTCCCGCGGGGCGACAAAAACACACTTTTTGAAACCGAAAAATTATAATTTTGGTGTCAATTGTTTGGAATCAATTTAATTGTATAATTTTTGAATTAAATTTACCATTTAATTCCTTTTTTATCCAATATTCGCAAATTTCGTCGTCTTACCAAGAACCTAAAATGGCTTTTACTGCCATCGTCACTTTGTCCAAAAGGTTTTTGGTGTCAAATTTCGCAGTTTCCCATCCTTTCGGCGACGAATTTTAAGTGAATTTGCACGCTTAAATTGTTTTTTTGTATTCCACACAAATTTATGTCAATTTAAATACTCAAATTCCAATTTTGATATTATTTTTTATTGCATTTTTACAATTGAATGATTTTGTCTTAAAGAGCTTTTTCAATTTGCCAATTGCGCGACTTATCCTTTCGTTTTGGCACTTCAAAAGCCCAAATTGGCCATTTGTCTTTAAATTTTTATCTTTTGGAGCGAATGGCAATTTTGAAGTGGTTTTGGGTTTCCCATGAGTTTCCGAGGCTTTTTGCCACCCTTTGGCCAAGTGTCCGCTGCGGCCAATGTTAATGCATGCACAGTAATGGAACTACCCAAAGACCATTTTTGAAATCCGCAAAATACTAAAAAACCCAAAAATTGTCCCAAAAATTTGTGCCAAAAAGGGACGAATTCAAAAGCGTGCGCAATCAAAATGCTCGGTTTGTCATGCACGCGACGCCAAAGGCGAAGAACGCCGCCGGCGTCGGTGCGTCGGTCGCGTCGCGCGGCTGAGCGCGGTTTAAACGCGGCAAGCGGCGCGGCGGCACCCCCGCGGCGATCTGTGCCGGACCAGCCCGCGCTTTATGCGACGGCTGGTCCTGGAGTGCCACCGCTGCCAACTGTTTCCTCAGTTCGGACATTAAACGCGTGGACGGCACGGCAACGAAAAGCGAATTCGACGCCAACAGCAACAAACACAACAACAGCGAGCGCAACCGAAGACGCCTCACCGCCGCGCGACGACAATTGCGGCTGGTCGCAGCAGCGAGCGGAAGACGCCGCGAGGGACGACGACGAGGCGGCCGAGGATTCGGCAAAGTGCCCGCAACACAACCGCAGTCAACAACAACAACACCAACAGTACATCTACTACAAGCCGAACTTTGTGGCTATCGAGCGCGGTGGACAGTGCCAGATGGAGAACAGGAACCGAATTAGGGTACATTAATGGGTAAAGCATTATTTCGATATTTGAGCCATCAGCGGGGGTTTAATTTTTGCCTTTCTCCTCTCCCCCATTCAAAGGGGGCTGGCTTATCTCATCAGGATGGAAAATTGTTTTATCAGTTTAAGCAAGGGGGAGGGGGTCAATTTCAAGGGGGTCTCTATTTTGGGGTAAGGGTTTATTTTCAAAAAATGTTAATTAGTGGCATTTTTGCTGAAGCCTGTCCAACTGTTTGTGCCGAGCTCCTCCAACCCGAACGTGTTGAAGTTGAACAAGGGTGGCCTGAACGCTGTGCTCGGCCATGCATCAATTGCCAATCGAAAGGTAAAATACAAATAAAAAAGAAAATAAAAAAAGGAATAAACATTTTATTAGCCAATTAGATTAACTATTTAAATTGCACTCATAAATATAAATATGTCTAATCCAACAGATTGTTGTCCTTGGCATGGCGGGCGCTTATCGCAAGGGCAAAAGTTTGCTGCTCAATTTCGTCTTGGACTATTTGTACAAATTGCAATACACACAGAAAAATGTAACATTTTAAAGCATAAATCACTAATAAATTGCAAAAAGTTCTAACTCCAACTGTTTCGATTGGTCGGCTTATTCAAATTTTTAATTTAATTTGGTTTCGCATCCGAAATTTAAACCCGCGCATTTCCATGTGCTTAAAGGGTCTGGAAAATAAACATAATTATGTATGTACACATATTGAAATAAATAAAACATTCTATTAGCACTTTTGAATTAATATAAATAATACTTTTTCCCAAAAAAATGAATCTTCGAAAAAATCATAAAAATTTTAAAAATTATTTTCCCTATTTTTAGCAAGAATTGGAGCTGGAGGAATGGATAACGGACGACGACATTGTTGAGGCAAAGTGTCCAAAAACAGAAGCAAATCCTAAATTCATGGGTTATTTTCAGGGATTTCTGTATAAGGCGGGCCCAAAACGTTGCACAACGGGCATTTGGGTTTGGGCAGAGCCCATTCTGATCGACACGCCTAACGGTGAACGCTTTGCCGTTTTGCTGGTGCGGTGCAATAAATGAATGAATTAATTACCAATTAATTTGACTTTTAATTAATTTATTTTGAAGAAATATTATTGACAGATGGACACCCAAGGATGCTTTGAACAGCAACATCAAAACAATTCCGGCGGCTCAAGTGGAAATGGTGCCCATCAGCAGAATAATTCGGCATCCTCAGGCAATTCAAAACACTTTGTCGGCACTTTGGAGGCCAATGCCAAAAATGGGCAAAACAAATTTTACCCAAATTATTTTTGGTACCAATCTGCAACAGTAGCGGTACTACCGGTGACTTGGTACAAAGTACCCGTATCGGTCTAAAAAACCCAGTACAGGTACCATTTCGATTTTTCCAGTACCGGAAAGAATTAGTACCTATTTTCATGCAAAAATTCGGTCAACAACCAAGAAGTGACTAATGCCGAAAAATCGGGATTAGTATTTTTTAATACCGTCTTTCTATTAAAGCCCCCGGGGGGTACAGTGGTGCCACTATGACGACGGCGCCCGCGCTGTTGGCACTTTCCACCATGCTAAGCTCCATCCAGTGCTACTCAATGGCGGAAGGAATTCCGGACGAGGCTCTTACAATGCTTTCATGCTTCGTCGACTACGGCAAATTGGCTAGCTCAGAAGCAAAGGAGTTTGGAAAGCCGTACCAGGTCGACAAAATTTTCAGATTTTCAGTTTAATCCACTTAAATCCATATCCCCGCAAATGGTTGGAGTGAAGCCATGACAAGTTATGCCAGGATTAATTTTGATTTTATATTTAAGCGCTTGGCCTTCCTGATCAAAGACTTTAAACTTGCTGATGAGATGATCTACGGCGTGGAAGGGGGAAACCGTTTATTGGTAAATCGATCGAACGTATCATTCAGCTTAAAATCACGGAAACCATATTTCCGAAAATAGAGCCCTCCCCTAAATTAGAGTCCCTCTAAAAATTTTGGGGCCGGGTTAAAAACAGAACCCCTCTCTCTCACTCCCTAAATTAGAGTCCCCCTCCCCCCTTTGGGACCAATGTTTTAAAGTTTGGAACAATCATATTGCAATTTACAATAGGACAAAGTTTTATCCCCGCCGGCGGACAGTGCCGTGGGCAGTAAACTTTCGTTGAATGAACGCAAAAGCGCCGCCAGTGAACCGTTGGCGGAAGTGCGGCGGCATATCCGCCAGTGTTTTCAGCATGGCATTAGCTGCTATCTGATGCCACACCCGGGCCCGAAGGTGTCAGAGCCGAATGCCGGATTTCGAGGCCAAGTGAAAGGTCAGAGAGGCGGGGGGCGGGGGCACAACTTAAAACGCTTTAGCGCCGAAGTTTTGACCACAATAAGCTAAAAACAAATGATGCATAAACTCTTTTTAATTTACAACAATTTATAATTTTTAATCGCTTAGCTTCTAAGCTTAATAGTTTTAAGCATATAAAGCTTTTGAATTGTAGAAATTGGTTGACTAATGAATTAATGAATATATTTATGACCCCGGGGGTGTATTTGGATGCACCGGGCGGGGGGATAAAAATAACGGAAATTTAAATGTGAAAAAACTAAATAAATTAACATTGAAAATGTGTGCTCATTTACTCAGACATAAAGCCGTTATTCCGTGATGAAGTGAAGCGGCTAGTCGAGTCTTTGGTGGCACCAAATGTGCTCACTCCAAAAATGCTCAACGGTCGGGCGGTCACTGTGCGCAAATTTGTCGATTGCGTTCGGGTCAGTGTTCATTTTTTAATGTCTCCTCATTTTTGCATTATTTTTAGGAATATGCCCGCATTTTTGACAGTGTCGTCGAAGTGCCGGATGCGCGTGCCATTCTGAACGCGTGAGTGGGTTTTTGGCATTTTGCCTCAGGGCGGCAACTTTGTTTACCAGGAATCTACAATTGGCTTGCGTGGACTATGCGCTAGAAGCAAAAGTGGCTTACTGCAGGGCGATGGACCGCGCGACGCGTTCGAGCCGAATGATGGCAGAGAAAAAGCTGCTCGAGGCACACATAAAGCACGGCATCAAAGCATTGAACATTTACGATCGGTACCGTACAATAGCAAAATTATGCCGTTATTTCACTTTTGAAAATTAGGTGCCCCAAAATTTATTCTGGCGATGTGCGCAATCACAACTTGGCCCGACTGCAAGAATCCATCAATGTGTGCCAATTTTGAATAAAGGGAAGACGGCACATGTGCCAACAAATGCTTCTATTTTGCTACCCCTCTCAATACTAAGAACCGTACCCAAACCAAACACTTTTGAGTGAGCAGTAGTGCTTGTTTGCACGCTTCCGATCAGTGAAGGTCGAATGGTCTGCGATGGTCGAAGAAATGCCACACTTTCTTTAATTAGTTTCTTAAAAAGCCCAATTGACCATTTTTTCATTTTTGCCATACCTTTGGGCACTTTATCTGATCAATGGCTTTTGCCTTGAGGGCAGCTTCAGCTCTTCAATGGCTTGAATTGGATAGATTGTTGTGTTCTCAGGCAATGGAGTGCTTTTGTTATGACTCTTGACTAAGACTCTTTTGATCGAAAGTCAGATTAGGGCGAGCAAGAAAGAAATTGGTGGTTATTGTTGAAACGATGTGTTTAGATTGGACAGCAAAGGGGCATTAGATAAAGGGAGTGAGGAAGACAAAACGATAGGCCAATGGGAAGAGCAAATTGGGCACGAAAACGATGCCAAACAAATTCAAATCCAAAAACGAAAAACCCATGGCAAATCGGTTTAAAATGGAACAATTTCAGCACGAATTGGAACGCTACCAGCGTTTGAATGAGGAGAAGCGGGTCACAACGTGTGCGTCCGCAATGTTAGCATGCGGCGACTCGCCGCTGTTTGGCGTTGGCCTCGGCGGTGCCGCCTCCGGCGCCGTCGCCGCTGCCGTAGTCACTTTGCAAATGGGCGTGGTCAGGTGTGATTTTATTATAGCGAGTGAAATGAAATCCAAAATCAAATTGTATTTATTTATGACAAATTTTAGCGCTGGAATTGTTGCAATTCCGGTGTCATTGACGGCACTGTTCGGGATTTGGGTGAATCCCGAGTTTGTTAATTATTACACTGATTGTCATTTGCTTGCCAAGGTTTATGTGACACTTAAACCAAGCGTAAAATCGTGCCTTGGGCTGGAGAAGGACAATTGAACTGATTGGAACCAATCACTCATTTTTCATAATACCTAATCGAATTTTATGGCATTTTCACTTGCGAAATTATTTGTTTAGCAAATATTGTCTTTTATTTCATAAATTGGATAAATGGAATAATAAAACGGAAATGATGATAATACTTAATGTGTGCATATGTCAATCTCAAAACAGTCGCGGATAAATGGCGGCTCAATTGGGCAATGGGCCGATCGATCGATCGGTGTTTTGCTGAATCGATGCCGCCCACTGACCAAAGATCATTCCCCCCCCCCCCATTCTTCCGGCACTTGACCAATTATGCTGTGCTGATCAGCTAGCAGATTAGACACTTCTCACCACATAGTTAACAAAACACACATAAATATATTATGTAAGCCTCTCATCAAAGGTGCCCTCCCTCCCCGTCCCCGCCCTTTGACCCCGGTGCCCTCCCCTCCCCCCCCCCCCATTCATTGGCAGTTTGCAGCGACATTCCCCCCTCCCCCCGCTTTCGCCGATAATGTTTGTGTCTTCCTTCATCTCTCATCATTCATTGTTAATCCATCTCCTTTTTTTCCCCATTTTTTTATTGCATTTCCATCGCCGGATTTTTCCATTTTATATATTTTTATTTAAATTCCCATTTTCAATTCATATTCTCTTTCAATATAATTGACTAACTTTCCAATCGCCGATCATTCTTCTCTCTCTTTCTGTACTTTTTTATTACTTTTTATTTAGCCTGTATATTAAAACCTTTGACAAAATAATTTTTTCAATTTTTATTGTGCGATGGCAACAAATTTATTTGTTGCCAAAAACCGACAATCTTTTCGGACCAAATTGGAACAACGGTAAGCAGAAATGCAGCCAAATGGAACGGAATTTTATTTTTTTTTCGTTTTTGTGTTATAATAAATTTTTCTGATATACCGCCGATTGTTTTAACAATACATATTTAAATTAGTAATTTAAATTCATTTTCAAAGTGTGCCAACCTCCGCCGGTCGTTTTGCGCAACTTTTCTCCGGCGGCGGCGGCATTTTATCCAACCGATGGACACTGTGGCGCTTTGATTGCCGTGACTTTCCACAGCATAATTGCGCAGCAAAATTAGAATGCCCATTTTGCGTAAGAATTATTGGAACAAATTAATTGAAAATAAAAAGTGTCCTTTAATTTGAAGACAAAAAGTGTCCTTTTGCCTTTTATTAATTTCAGATTGAGGTGAACAAATTGCAAATGTTTTCCAAAAACACTGTGAACGAATCACTGCTCCGATGGGACACGTACTTAAAGCGGGACAAAAGTTTTGATGACGCGCAGGCGCTGCTTCGAGTTTTGACCGACGCATTTTTGCCCAGCAAATTGGCGAAAAGCGTTTGTGGGTGCCTTTCTTTTTCGATGGGTTCTCAAATAGATTTGAATTTTATTTTTAGGGTTTTATTTTAAAATTCATAATTTGCATATATTGGAATAATTTGGGTTTGTCAGGGAAATGTTGGTCCATTTTTTGTTTGAATTTTTGAATTTTGTGGGTAGGGGCGGCAATATTCCAGCACTTAACTCTTACCGGGGTCATAATAAGTGATAAATCAAGACTCCCGCGCCAAATAAAAATGCCAATGCCCCCTTCCCCCTTTTGGCTTAGTTTTCAACCGTAAATTGGGCGTCGCCATTTTCCGCGAAGACATTCCGCCAAAATTTGAAAGTGCCCAAAACATCGCTGGCGGCATCTTCCAACTGCAATTGGTGGCCACTTCCGGGCACCAAAGTGCCGCAACCGTCCAAAAAATTGACGCACTCTTTGCACAAAGTTTGCGTCTGCTGTTCGGTCTTCCAGCACCAATTTCGTGTCATGTCTACGGCATGTTTTACCGCTGCGAATTGTTCAAGGGCAGTCGCGCGGAAGTGCCACTTTCATACGGCAACCTGCTCGATTTGCCATTTTTGGCAAAATTTGAGGTACTTTTAATACAGTATTTACACTTTTTGCACTAAAATATTATAAAATTTTAGATTTGGATTGACGATATCGACCATGAACAGCTGGTAAAGACAGCGCTGATTGATCAGATCAAAAATTTGGTCAAGGCATTGGAAATGCCCATTCACCAATCATTCCGATTGAATCGAAACAATTTGCGCGCTGAGAAATTTGCAAAAATGGAAAAGCCATACATTAAGAACAAAAAGTGAACACAAAGCGATGGGAATGGACGGCTGAACACTTTTATTCCTCTTAAGCAGCTAATGAGCTTTATTTTGCTGTACTTATATGTTTAGTTATGTAATTTTTTGGTCCGATAATTTCTGATCAATCGATCGCACTTCCCACCGATCATCCCTTTCATCTGTCACATTCCATCGAACTCAACATTTTTATTTCTATTTTTTTGTTTACATTTGACAACTTTTTACATGAAGAATATAAAATAAATAGATAGGTATGCAATTTGGGAAAAAATTATAATGGGGAGTCACTTCAAAATGGTTTTGAATTTTTTTTCTTATTTAGGTCGGTCTACCGACTTATATAAAAGCCATTAATACCTAAAGTCATGAGTTATTTTTGAGGGGTTCTAAGTGCAAAAAGCGAAAAACCCAATTGATGGTGAAGAAAAAAAAACGATTTTGTTTGGGTCTCGGCTGATCAGCTTTATGATCATTTATTCTTTTTGATCATCGGCGGACCCCCCAATTTTGTTGTTGTCCCCCAATTTGTTGTCGATGATTTGGTGGTGCCTGTTGCAATACAAAAGTTACCGGCTGAACGGTGTTTCGATTGCGGGACAACAAAAGCGAAAAGATTTGATATTGCTTTTTGAATGCTTTTCGATATTCCGTACTGAAAAAGCAAAATTTTAGAAATCTTTTTTTTTAAATTATCACTTTAATCACCTTGTCATAAAAAGGATTGGCGCATTTGAGACACCGCTCAAATTTGCCAAAATTGACAAAATCATTCGAATTTTCCAAAATTCGTGCCCTTCCGGCGATGGACAAAATTCGTAAAAAATAGCGATCAGAAAATAGCCGCCGACATTGAACAGCACAATGATCAAAAGAGAGTAGAAAATGCGATGATTGGAGGCCATCTGCAGCTGATCTAAAACCGATGAAAGTTTTAAATAAAATCTATTTTTGTTCTAATGCGCGAAAAATGATCGGACGCTTACGGCGTTTAAATCGTAGAAAAACGGCCACGACGCCGTAGATGATTATGGTACTGCTTGTACATGCCAACTTTACATTACTGTACGCCGTGTAAGCGAAGCCACCCTAAAATAAAATTTGTATTAATAATAATAATTAAAAAAATCATTTTTTGGACCTGCAAAATCAAATCGCCAATGCTTCCGCAGACATTCAATGATGGCACTTCTTCGCTTCTTTGCCAGAACAAACAGAGCAACGCAATGCATGGAATGGCAACAAGTGAAAGGGCACTGCCCAAATAGGGCCAACAATTTCCGAAGCGAAAATATCGAAAAATGCAAAAAAAAAAAAAAAATTTAAATTCACAGAATTTTAAAATTTTAAACTTGAGTGGAAGCAGCACACAAAAGAGCCGATCAATGCCAGTGAAAAGCATTAAAAAAGTTGAAGCAAAAAGACCGAACAGAGAAAATGCCAAAGCGCGAAATGAATTCTTATAAGTGATCAGACAATGATCGGAAATGGCGACAGACAAAAAGTTGAAGTGACCGTACTCGTGCAACAGCTCGAACAGCGAGTTCAGTGCCAAAAGTGCGTTGGCTGTGCCGTGCAATTGTCTTAAAAATTGCAATTTTAAATATGTCAAAATTCAAATGGCGCACTTTGTTTTGACGGTCACCAAAATCAAAAATGAGTTGAGGAGAATGCCGACACCAGCAACGGACGCCATCACAATGGCATATCCGACGATGACCGAGCACGGAAAGGGCAGCTGCAAGACAAAGAAACATAAATGTTGTAACAGTGATCGGATGAGGCCGGGATTTTCCCGGGACATCGGCCAAAATGTTATTTAAACCCGTAAATCCAGGCCCAGTTTTTTCAAAATCTATGCTGGAGGGCTCACGTCTCGGATAAAAACCCCAAACGAATTAGCACGCACTAACTCTGCTGCTAATTCGGGTGATTATCCCAAAAATTACCGTTTTGTCGACGTTGGCAACGGCGGACAATGCGGCGTCGTTTTGACTATCCATCAGAAATAACCCAAATGCTTTTTAGGTCTTTGATCAAAAATAGGATGACATAATGATGGATGGATTGATCGTACTTCGGTTGAATTCAAAACAGAATCTATTATTATTAAAAAATGGTGGACATTAATTTTCAACTCCCTCCAACAAACGGGGGGGGGCACTATTTTAGGAAGGGACGGACACTTTTTTGGAGGAGTACGGTATGCCAAATGGGCTTATTGCATTGTGTCGGCAGCAATGCCTTCCGACTTTTGCATGAAAAGCGCCCTTTGGCTTAGGCTTTTCCCGCATTAGCCGAAACGCTTTGTCGCTTCCTTTACAAAAATTGGAATAAATAAATAAATTTATTAAAAATTTAATTATTAATTAATATTTTTTCAAAAAGCAATGCTTTTGGCAACGCTAATCAAACTCTATTTATACGCACTGATAAGCATACAAAATGCAGCGTCATCATTAATTTGCAAAATTTTCCCATGCATTTTTGGCTCACAATTGGAAATGTGCAGTCGAAATGCCAATTTCTTCAAAAACTTAAATGGCACAATTGGCCATTTTCATTGTATATTTATTTTTGTGATTTTCATTTGAGCGCGAAAAAATATAATAACATTTATTTTTCACATGGCAAACTGCTTCATTTATTTAACAAAAAAAAACCATCCCAATAAGGAAATTAATGCCAAAATTCCCACACTAATGCAAAAGGTATTTGGAGGGAAAAGAGAAGAAATTTGCAGAATAAAATTTGGACAAAAAAAGTGGCAACAAATGGAAAATGTTTAATATTAATTTATTTTAGGATTTAACACATTTTTAAACAATAAATATTGTAAAAGGAAAGGCACTACAAACTTTCTTATGACTAATTTTAGCATTTTATACAAAATAAAGACAATTAAATTTGTGTAAACAAATTAAAACATCAAAATAATTTGTCAAATTTTTATAGTTCATTTTCTGTCAACTTGAGTTCAATTGGTTGGTCATTAACGGCAAAGGCCCTTGGCAAATGCTTGCGGGAATCTCTCTATCCTCTCTCTCTCTCTCTCTCTCACTATCTGTCTCCCACTCTCCCTCTTCCTCTCTCTCCCTATGGCTAATTTCAAAATTGGATGGATTAGCATTCTGTCGACACAATGCGTCGTTTTGGGGCCGACGGTGTTGCTCCAATTGTGCCATTGTTTGCCTTTGGTGGCCTCGTCGCCCTTGTGCCAACAATTTTTCCGGCTGAATGTGTGCCATCGCCGCCGCCGCCGCCGTTTCGCGCAAATTGTGTCTGATGGCGCAGCCGGCGTTGGGCCGTCCGAATGAGCCGATGTGACGCATAGCGAATGTTCTCTCGGCGTCGAACCATCGCCGCGTCCGAGGCAAAAAAACGATGATCCAATGCTTCGTCGGGACGCATTCGTCGGCTAAACGCAAAAAGCAAATACAAACAAAGTAATTTGGCATACCATCCATTCTTCTCGAGCCTTTAAAATGGCAACTTTTTTTGTAGCCAATTTGCAGTATTACCGAAAAGCCACCCTCCCCCCGAAATTATATTTTGAACACCCTCAACAGAGGGGGGGGGGGGGGAGGGAATCTAATTATTTTATTTACTTTTCGCCAATATCTTTTCATTTAGGGGCATGCTTATTTCTTAGGGACATATGTAAATACGGAAATTTCTCAATGGGCTGTGCCGAAATGGGTGGTGCCCAAATGGGCGGTGCCGAGATGACCGACCGGCGCTTATTTGTCCGACTTACGCTGGGTCCTTTTTCAAAGTCCACGTGACGAAGCGCAGTGCTTCTTCAGACGCTTGTACGGGAATTAGGTTTGGGTCGCAGCGTTGCTCAAGCACATTGCGGCGGATGTCCTGCTCCGAGTCGTCGTCGTCCGCGAACGGATGGAAGCCGGCCAATCTGTGAAGAAGCATTAACGGCGATAAGTCACGCAAATATCCGGATAACCGAAAGGATATCCGGATAACCGAAAGGATATCCAAGTATACTGAATGGATAGCTTACAAACAAAATGTGCACAGGCCAAGGCCCCACATGTCCGTTTGTGCATTTGGCATAATGATGCCATTATTGCCTAAAAAGAAAAAGGGATTAATATTTGTTAGCTTGTTGGTCAATTTACCGCCGTTCTTTGCTTTGGTGCCATTTTGGCGTGCCAATATCACTTCGGGTGCCGTCCATTCTGCAATCAATTGGCCATCGCCGGCGGCGCCCTCGCGCGAGTCCAGCCTACGCGCTCGACCAAAGTCAACCTAAAATGTTAATTTATTCAATTTAGCAGGGAAAAAGTGGCTAATTTAATTAATAAATAAATTAATTGAAAATGATTGATTAAGTGCAGGTTGTTGTTCTGTGCTTACCAATTTGACCAGCCAAGCTCGTTTTGAGCTGAACATTATGTTGGTCGGCTCAACGTCCAAATGGGCGACGCTTAAAAAAGAAAACAAAAATAGCCAATTTAAATTTAAAATTTTCGAACCCTCTAAAATGAATCCATCGAAGTGCAGAAGCAATTTGACGGACTGTGAAGGCAATTTGTTGTTCCGTGTACGCGTCGAGTCTGACGAATCGTTGGAACAAATTTTCGTAGAGACGTTCAGTGAAAAGCAGCAGAAAAGCACTGTCGGAGGAGTAAGCCTAATTTAAAAACAAAAGTTATGTCACTTTTATGCCAGCCATACTCAGTTGACCCCGTGGACTCAATTGGGCAGGTCTATGATGGAACTCACCGCTGTGTCGGACCCTCGTGGACTAAACTGACCGCGGCACTATGGAACTCACCGCTATCAGCCGTGCCACGTTGGCACTTTGGCATTCCGCCAGCGTTTCATGCTCAACTCGTGCGGCTCGCATGCGTTCCGCCGGCGTCGCGAACATCAGCGAGCCATGGCTGGGCGCCGCGCGGATTTTGACGGTACAATGGGCGCCCGTTTTGGCGTCGACGGCGTATCGAATGACGCTGAACTGGCCGCGGAACAGCTCGGACTCCAACTGCAGCAGCGAGTTTATTTTAAAATTAAAACGAGTATAAATGCCAAACCCCAAAATTTCAGACAAATTTAAAATACGATTCTGGCCCACAATTATCTACAAATTATTCTAAAATAGACTAATTTGTAAGTGCCCTCTGACATACATCATTAATGATCTCGGAATTACCAAATTTTAGAGAACTGTTTTCGAAATTAATTTATTTTTGACCTGAAATCGCTTCAGCGGGTCCTCCGTTGTGTTCAACGGCACTAATCGCTGTTTGCCATTGCCATTTCCGTTGCCATTATTTTGTTGCCCATTTTTTATTTCGTCCGTTTCCGCATTTGTTGCTTCTTCTCCATTTTGTTCAACATCACTTTCCTCCCCATCTTTTGCTTCTTCCTCGCGTTGTTCCATGAAAGCTTTTCAAATTTCGTATTATTATTAGTTTCTACTAATTTTTTTAAATTAATTAAATTTAATCAACAATTCCGAAAATAGAATCCCCGTGGGCTCTATTTTTTGAGTGGGGTTGAAGCCCCGCAGAAAATTTTTATTACCTGCAAGATTCGATTGGATTCGAATTTATTTTTCGTGAATCCGAAAACTTAAAAAAATCTCTTTATACGGTGCCCAAACGTGGCGCCCAACGACCTGACCCCTATTTTTCAACCTACCCCCAAAATCCGGCTCTATTTTTGGAGATAGCTCTATTTAAGGGGGGGGGGGGCTTTATTTGAGTGTAGCTTTATTTTTGGAAATATATTTAATTTCAGAATTTTGTCTAAAACCTTCCGCTATTTCTGTTAGCCCGGCGCCCTTTCGTCCTGTCTTTTGTGGCATTGTGACCACTGTAAATTGGCGTCCTTCTCGCCGAAGCACATCCAAATTCAGTTTTGGGATGCCTATTAATTTAAATTATTGTTATTTTCATTTTTAAATTATTTGTTTATTTTGGCCCACCCCGCGGATGAGTTCGAATAATGCGCGATGTGATTGAAGGCGTTCCCCACCCAAACTCGTTGTGGGCCGTCACGCGGAACTGATAGATGCACATTCTGACAAATGTTGATGAATTGATCGGTCAATCAATGGCACAAAATGCCAATAAATTACACAAATTGCGGCAAGATCAAACAATAAAATTATTTATCAATCCTTTTATAATATTAATTTTTTGTTCCATTACGGAATCAGATGTTTGACCACGGCCGCTTCATCCTCCACACAATTGCTGACGACAGTCCATGCCGAAAAGGCGTCCTTTTCACCGGCCGGACGGCATTCGAGCCAAAAAATAAACCAAAATTAGTCATAATTTTAAAGTTTAGCGGCACCAATTGGCACCGGTGCCGACCAACCTGTACACGACGCCTTCGAATGTCACTGGCAGTCTTTCAGGCGCTTCCCAACTGATGTACACTTCAGTGTCGGATGAAAGCTCCACGTCGGGCCGAGACGGACGCTCGGGGGGTTCTGACACAAAAAAATGCGATAAAAAGTTGTTGAATTGGTACGGGTTAGACCTCCACAAATGCTTTTGCATGCGCATCGGTCTCGTCCCAATTCGTTCTGTGCAACGCAAGAATATTCGCCCGTGTCAACACCGACCAATGGACGCAAAATTGTTAGCCTAAAGGGGTCAAAAAGCGTACGGCAATCAATATTTTGGACACTATATTTTCTCTAATAGAAGCTCCCCCTCCCATAGAAGCGCACCCTCTAATAGAAGCGCCCTTATAATAGAAATGCCCTCTGCAATAGAAGCGCACTCCAACCGAAGAGTCTAATAGAAGCGCCCCCTATAATAGAAGCGCCCACTCAAATAGAGGCGCCCCTTGAGGAGTATTAAAAAAAAAAGGCCGGCGCTTCTATTAAAAAAAATAAAAGTGTCCAAGTTTTTTTGCTTGTTGAGTTCATTCAAATTACGCACCGCCATGTGTTGCCATTCCGTGTGATTTGGTGACGTCCGTCGTCGCAGATGGCACTTTCGTGATGGAAAAAGGTGACTTCCGGCGTCGGGTTGCCCACCGGATGGCACTCCATGAATGCCGTTGCTGCCCCATCACAAAAGTACGCATCATGGAGTCGTTCCCGAAATACGGGCGAATGTTCTTCATTGATTTTGGAAAAATATTAGAACATTTTATTATAAATTTTTGTTTTTGTACACTTTTTTCGCAGTCATTTTTGCCATTTTCAGCATCCATTTGACTTCCATTTTCTGGTCCCTGAATTCGCCTTAATGCGCCTTCGTGTTGCTGTAAAAGTCCCTCCGCCACAGTGTCCACCGATTTGGCAATTTGTTGATCTTCTAAAAACAGCAGACAAATTGCTGATCACTTCAAACGGCACAATTCAAGCAGTCCAACTATTGATCAAAATATTTATATATATATATAAGTGATCAAACAATTCGAAGACCACTCGCCCAATCACACAATCTTTTAAAATAAATTTTGTAAGAATGTCTAAAATCCAGACAAACATCGAAATTATTTTGCTTAATATTTTCGAATCAGTTCGGTAAGTTTGAAGTTTGATTTGCTCTGTGTGCCTTCCACCGCTTCTCTCTCTCTCTCTCTGTCTGATTAATGCCACAGTGTGCATTGAGATGAAAAGACTCCGCCCACCTCTGATCAGGTCAGTGTAACGGCGCCGTTCGCGCACCGTGATCTCCTGGTTGCGCATGCCGAGCGCGCCCATTGACACAAACGCAGCGCTGTCGCCCCACAACTCTCGTCGATAGTCGCGCACTCGAGCATTGAAGCGGGCGCCACGCGTAGGGATTAGCAAAGTATCAGGCCCAATTTGGTAGGTTGACTCCCACGCGAAATCCTTTTCGTACAGCGGCTTCTCACGCTGCAGTTCCAGCTCGAACTCGCGACAAGCGCCGCTTTGCTGCGGCCGGTACTTTTCGAGCCCGTCCAAATCCTCGTCCAATTGGCGCTTCTGACAAAATTTGGAACAAACTTCGGGAAGAAAGATGACAAACTATGCTTATTGGGCTATTCGAGAGTCTATGGTCTAGAGTTGAGGCTTTTCTCGGGCTCATTGGAATCTCGGGATCGGGTTCAAGTTGAGACTATTACTGCCGGACTTTGTTGTCATTCTGCCCCACCTTGTGCAGCTGTTCGCGCAGTTTGGCTTGTTGCTGCTTGTGGTTGTCCTGTTTGAAGCGTTCAACCGCGTCCATCAACAGCTCGAACTCCGTGTCCGGCATCGGTTTGTATTGTTTGTTGCGCTCATTTGTCGACGGCTCCATTCCGTTGGTTGTCATCGCCGCCGACTTCATTGGTTCAGTTGCGACTGCTGCTAGTTGTTCATTAGCAGGTGTTTTTGATGCACTGAAAAATGCCGAAACTTGAAAATGAATTTCAGACAGAACGCCACACTCACTGATCAGTGGTGTCCGTTACTGTGTTGGCAGAGATGGCCACGGGCGGCTCCATGCGCTCCGGCAATTCGTCCTGTCGCTGCAGCGGAGGCACTTTTCCGCCACCGCTGATCTGCACGCTGATCGTATGTTCCTCACACGGCGATCGCTTGCCCGACTTGAAGCCGAGTGCCGCCTGCGCAACTTCGGGCGGGTCCAACGCGGCGCCGTTGGCGAACGGAACCGACTCGCGGAAAGATGGAATATGCAGCGGCAGATGCTCACTGCTGAACTGCTGCTCACTCTCGTCCAACACTTCTGGTGGCGATGCCTGATACCGTATTTCTTAAAATAGAGCCCCCCCCCCAAGGAAGCTAAATTCTCACTGACCCCCCCCCCCTCAAAAGTGGTTATAATTAGCGGGCGGTGGGTGCTCTATTTTAGGCAATTTAATAAAAATGGAATTTCATTGAGGAATTCGAATTGATGTCCCTATTTTTGTTGCTTGATCCTCTAATCACTTCGTGATCGCCGAAGAACCGTTGTTGCTTTTGTTGGGGTGATTCGGCGGTGAATGCCGGCGAGGCCAATGGCGTGGCCGTGCTGGACGACGGGCCTTCATGTTCCGCCGTGGTGGTGGTGCTCATTTCCTCCTCCCAGGGGGCGTCAAGAGATTCCAATTTGCCGGGTCTCTGAATTGTTGACAAATTTCGGTAACAAAATTTCGGCATCAATGGGATTATTTTCCAATGTTTGATCAGTCGGTTCAAATTTCATTTTTTCGTTTTTAGTCAGCTGAAGCATCAAAATTTATTTACGAAGTGACAATTGATTTTTTCTAAATTACTTAGATTTGGCAGTTTGCTTCAAATTTTCGGGCCTGGTCCGGAAAAAAACCAACCCGGCGGAATTCTTTGAACAGAGCTATTTAAGTTTTTACAAAATCCAAGGCAAATTTAGCTAAAGAAATAAATAGATGTTGTGCCATATTTTATGGAATTTCACACAATAATTATTTTAAAGAGTGGTTCTATAAAAAAATAATAATTCATTGGCACATTTTGATGAATAAAATGCCATCTTTGCCTTTTTGTTGCTGCCATTGCCTTGCGGCGTTAGTGTCCGTTCTTCGTCACTGTTCTCCTCCAGCTGTTGCTGCTGCTGCTGATGCCGTTGTTGTTCATCGCCCACCGTCGACCGAATGGAACTTTCTTCCGAAATGTCTGACAGCACTCTGTTGGACAATTCATCCTGAAAATTATGGTAATTATTGGAGAAAAAAAGTAAACAAAATGCCTGAATTTGACGCCGTTCGCCTCTGATTAGTTTCATCAGTGCCGATTGAGGATTCTAAATTTAGGCATTTCTTTAAAATGTGCCGTCGCTGCAAATGCACCTTCAAATCGTCCAACTTCAGATCAGCCAACTTCAACTGTCTGATCATCTCCGCTTCCTCTCCGATCAGCTTCTGCTGCTGCTCCGTTTCGGCACTTTCCGACTTTGTTTTGGCATTTTGTGCCAATTGCGTGGCGTTCTGTTTGGCTGCAGCAGCAGCCATAGAAGCAATCTTTTTGGCAATTTTGTCAGGCAACGGAGCCAAACTTGGAGGGAGACGAGATGAAGCGCCTATTTCGTTAGAATCATTAATTAGCTAGTCTGAAATTGGAAACCGATTTCACATAAATAGTTGACAATGGCATACCAACTCCACCAGCTGCGGTGCCAGTTTGTTGTCCTCGCTCCAAAGTGCCGCTGCTGCGGCTTCGCGGAGGACCACCGATTTGTTGTTGCGGAGGCACACCCTTTGGCTGCAGATGCGGCGGCAAGTAGAAGCCGCCGCCATAACGCGGGTCCCACACCTAAAGAAGAAGCGCGCTTTTCCAGACTATCGTATGTCACAAAATAGAACCTTCCCGATGGCTTTGTTTTTCTGTCCCTCTCCAAAAGGGTGGGGCTCTATTATAGAAATGATTTGGTTTAGGAGGCGATTTGGAACAATGTTATTATGCCACCAACCAAATCTTCCGGCTTTACGCCTGGCGGCAGTTGTTTCACTATCCAGTCTGGCACTGGCGGAGCTTTGCCCCCCGCACTGTCCAGTGCCGAATCGGCGGACCCGCTTCGGCGGGCAGGGATCGGAGGCGGCTGATAGCCGGGCGGACAACAACCGCCAACCCGGGGCTTTGTGGAGAATGGAGAACTGTTGCCTGCGGGCGGGGCAGGTGCAGCACGATGCTAACAGTGAATCAAGAAAAAATGTACGGAAAAAATCAATATAAAAAATACTGTAATACGCTAAAACACTGTATTGACTTTTTACCGTACGCGTGGCAACCGCGTCGCGCTCGCTGTAGGGCAACGTGCGACGAGCACCCTCGGGCATGCTTTCGGCTTTAATGCGCAAATAGTCGTAAATGGCGTACGGCTCCGCACGATTTGGCTCTCTTCCTATGAAATTGAGCATTTAGAAGCAAATCATTGCCATATTCACCGGTCATACCAAGAATGGTAGGGATATGGGCACTCCATTGCCATGTATCCCTACCGTACCCCTCATATTGGTAGGCATAGGGGCAGTTCAATGCCATATACGTCCCTACCGTACCTAGACGGCAGGTAAGCCTATGGGCACACCAATGCCATATATATCCCTACCGTACCCAAACGTCAGATAAACATATGGACAGAGCCAATGCCATTTATTGCCCTACCGTACCCAATTTGGCTGCCGTACTCTCTTCGCTGGTGGCAAACAGTGCCTGTTTCGGTGCGCCCATAAGTTGAGTCAGCTGCTCGGACGGCGTCTGTTGGACGAACACGCGCCGCTCCAGCCATTTGTGCTGGTATTTGAACTCGCGCAGGCAATCCGTCGAAAGTTTGGCGTCGCCTAACGACGGGTCGGACAGCCATTCGTGCTGCAGACACTGCTCGACGTCCATGCGATGCCTTTAAACGTTTCAGTTTTTTTTATTGATGTTGCATCGAAACCAATTCAAAATTTTAGGCATTAACTTCGTGCTCTATTGGGGGGGGGGCTTAATTAGAGGGACCGATTAGTAAATAAACATTTACTTACGTTGGATTCTTGACCAGTACATTGTGCAGAAAGTGCTTCGCATTTTCGGAAATGCCTTGCGCATCATCCGCCGATGGCAAAGTCCACTCGCCTTGTGCCACATTTTGCAACGTTTCGTCGTCGTTGTCGCCCAAAAATGGCGACCGACCAATCAACAAAACATCTGATAATTAATTAAAACTAATTATGAAATAAATGAATCTATCCAATTTTTTAGCGATTGTTCACCGTGTATTGGTACATTTGGATATTTTCTCCCCTGGGAATAATTTATTTCCGTTTATTCATTGATTACATGCCAATGTGCCCACACTCCACATGTCGGCTGCGAGAGTGATTCGGCCTCCGCCCACAATTTCGGGCGAAACAAATTCGGGATTTGTCTTGATTGATCCGCCCTGCATCATTTTTCCGTTGATCAAGCGCCTGTTGATATTAAAATTAAAAATTTTGGCATTTCAAAGACTCAGCAGTGCCTGCTCTGCCCAAAGTCGGCCAATCGCAGGTGGTCGTCCTGCAGCAAAATCACTTCAGGCCTCAAATCCAAATGCGCAATGCCCCGTCGGTGCATGTACTGCAGCGCGGTCAGCAACTGCTTCACCTGAGCAAGGCCACCAATTAAACAATAAGAAACAAATTCAATTTAAATTGCTTACAAACACTTGCACTTGCGCCTCGCGGGTGCATTGCGTCGCCCCGGGGGCAAATGCGCCGCTGGCAGTGCCGCCGCCACTGGGAGAGGCTGCTGGCACGCCCGTTGCTGGCAGCGGCGAACGTCGCGGGGACGGCGGCGGAAGGAGTGAATCGATGAAAGAGCGATCGGCACTGAATCGGTGGGGGAACGACGATTAAAAAGGTTTGGAATTAAATGAATTTTTGAGGCAATCAGAGCCATATTACATTCTGATCGGACTCAATGAACGCAATGCCATCATTTTGTGCCAAAAGTTGGGAAATTGAAGTGATTTCGACTAATGGAAGTAAGCATTGATTTTTGTATGAGTAATTTCTGTCCGTTTTGTGTCCCTCCAATAAATACAAAATGTCCTCCCGCCGTCGGCGGCGGGAGAAGTCTTTGTTTGTTTGTCTATTGTACCATCCCCAAGGCGGCTTCTTCTTTTGTCCATGTTCAATGTCACACAACAAACAATACAATGCAAACTCAGTCCCAAAATGCGAATTTATGCGCTAATTTTGAAGGATTTGTAGCATAAAATTGCCAGAGGCGGCATTAATTTGCTAATATTGACATGCAGTAAATCGCCAAAGAATTCCGGAATGAAATTTGTTTATTTGGTAAATTAATTCAAGTACATTTTGATTTTAACGGAGGCTGACAAAATTGGATCGTTTTGGGATTTTTTATTTTTTGTTTCGAACTTACTTAATGCCCGCGGCATTTGAAATGTGCCAAAGTTTTGAGTTGGCCATTAATGGCACAATCAATGCACATTCGACCTCGGCACAACAATCGCTTGTTTTTAGGCTCATTTTAGCTTTAAACCATAAGAAAACAAATTGGAATTCCCAAAAATATGCGTTATTATTGGAATTTTTGCATTTTATGCAGAAAAATAGGCTTTTTTTTGTCGGAGAGGCCATAAATAAAAGTAAAATCCGATGGGGGACATGGACAGAAGAGCATCTGCTGCCTCTGCTGCCGCCCAATAAAACATTCTCATTTTGTTTGGGAGTGTAAAAATGGAGAAGTGAACTCGCCTTTGGTGTCCCATTGCCCTCTAACCAACTCACTCAACCATCCTCAACACTTAATCTTCCCAAATGCTTTTCAATCGGAATAAATCTGATGGCTTTACCTCCTCGGCCACCCCACTCGACCCTCTCCTCCCGTCCTCTGTCAGTTATTTGGCCAACAGTAAATGGTGTAACAGAGGCTATATGTTTTCACCCCCCCCCCCCCAACTGAGTCCAGAATTTTGACAATTCTGATCCAGTTTTAATCCCGTCCATCTAAAAAACCGGATTCCTGGACTGGCGAATCATGATAGAGTACCGGTCCCATCGGCATTAATATATACGTAGCACACCAAGTGTGCTTAAGAATTAAAATTCCTATATATGATTACCATTTAGGCATAATATGTAATTACTTACCGTATTTTCCTGCGCTTCTATTTTTCATCCCCTTCTAGCGGGTGCTTATATTGGGGGGGGGGGAGGGGTGCTTCAATTGGAGGGGTGCTTCTATTAGAGGAAATACAGTAATTAATTGATTAAAATTGTGCCCACTTTTCATAGACAAGCACTGCTTCGCCCCGCTGCTCGTCCGCCAGCACTTGGTGCAGCTGGGCGAGGTCGGGACTGTTGCGCAGCATATTATGCATTTGTATTTCTCTGTCCAAATCGTCGTCCATCGGTTTTCGCTGAGCCAAAAAACGTCGTCCTTAAATGATTTGGGAAATGCCAAATTGCTTTTTGTTGTTGGAGGGGGAGGGGGAGGATGGGCCGGCCAAATGGCTAATAATTGTTTTGTATCGCCAATTTACGATTGTGTAGAAACATCGGCCTCATTGTTTGCATTTAATTTTTTTAATACCTCAAATAGAAGCCCCTCGCCCTCCAATAGAAGTACCCCCATCCCCTTGAAAAATAGTAGCCCCGGAGCTTCTATTAGAAAAGACATGGCCAAATTTTCTGGAAAATAAATAATGTTTTGCAATCTTTTTGTTGCTACCCGTGGACTTTTCGATGACATTGAACAGTGGGGAGCCCCCGCGCGAAATGGACGGCGACTTTGCATTTGCTGTGCCGGTGCCATTCACCAAAAGGCTGCCGCTCTTCGCATTATCGTCACCGGCAGCGTAAGCATCGGCCATTTTACGGAATTAAAAATAAATTAAAAAGTTAAAAAATTATTTAAAATTTTTACATTGATATAGAGGCTAAGACCGATTTAAATATTGGAATTTTCAAAAATTCTATCAAAATATTTTTGCACATTTAATAATTATCATATTTATCCATAAATCAAAACAAAGTAAAATGCTCTTCAGGTATTTGAGTGATTATTGGCGCACAATTATTGGGACGGAGACAACGGAAAAAAATGCTGGCAATGGAAGAAATGGGGTCCATGAAAAGCGGGATGGGCAATCTCGCCAAATGGACGATGGGCTTCAATCGATCAAAGTGATTATTGATCAATCAGGAAACAATCGACCAAATCAATGCTCAGATCAGTGATCGATTGATTAAACAGGGGAAATCATAAACTATTGATGAATGAATGAATGAGCAACAACAAAACATAAAACACAACAATGACCAAACAGAAGGAGCATTTGCCGTAATTTCGAATCACCCAGCCCCTAAAATAGAAGTTCTACCCTAAAATAAAGGTCCATTTTTTAAAATGGGAAGGCATAATAATTTTTTGAAAGTATTCGCTTTAATGAGTGCACAAAAAACATTGAAAAAATTTACCAACGAAAAATGATTGTTGTCTCTGAAAAGAAACGGATATTTCCGGGGAGGGGCAAATCTGACGGACATTGACAATGAATGAATGGATCAATCCCATCGCTCATCAAAGCGGATATTCCCATTGAGGTGAATGGATATTCAATTGTTGGGGATGGGACGGGACAGCTGCTGATTCCAATCTATCCACCAACAAAAGTGGGACGGACTGCTATCATCGGGGATTCCACTGATGCTACTATTTTTATGATCAAATAGCAAAGAAAAATGTGTGGGGGGAATGGCATGAGCGGCGGGGAACATTTGTTATTTGGGGACTGAAATTTGAGCCATGGACGGCGTGCGATTTGAAAAAAATGGGCTGAGATGAGAGAGACGAAATTAGACGGATTAATTGGATCGATCTGCTGAATGAAGCCCGACACTTTTTTTGGCTTTTTCAAACGCGTAAACAAATAAATTTGGACAATTTGTTTGTTTTTTATTCGTCCAATTCAATTAGCTTCCGTTGTGGGCAGAGACGGCCTCGCTGGCCGAGTACTCCTCCACGTCGGCCTCCTGAATGTCGTAAATGTCGCGCAGGGGGCCACGCTCCAATCGGATGGTCCTTTTCAACGCGCGAAGCTTCATGTCGTCCTTCATGAAATCCGAGTCGGACGCTTAAAATGGATATATTTAAATAGGCTTACACCGAAAAGGAATACCCCCCCCCCCAAATAAACCCCCCCCCCCCGAAAATGCCATTAATTGACCTTCAATTGTGATTGTGCACGAAGTGACCGCTTGACCTGCGTCATTCATCGCCATGCAACTGCAAAACAAACAAAAATTGGCATAAAAAAACAATGACTTAAAAATTTGCAACCGAATTATTTCAATAGTTAATTCACAAAATTTGTGCCTAGTAAATAAATCGTTCAACTTTTTATAAACTTTCTCGGTCTGTATTTAAAATTTAAATGTTATTTATTAATTTTTTAGTAATTAAGTAATTGACTAAAATAACAAAAATTAATACGAGTAAATTCCCGAGTCGCTCCAAATCGGTTGATCGATGACAAACGATCGCAGATCAAGACCTGGCTCGTATACAATGTGCACTCGAGATGATTCGACCAAAGGACGCCAATCCTGGAAAAATTTTCACAATTTCATGAAAATGCATGGTGATCAGAAGAAATGATCCGATCAATTCATCGATTGTCGCGCACCTTTAGCCATTTGACTTCCGGCGCCGGGTTGCCCTCTATCCGAACGTCGAGCCTCAGAGGCCGATCGGAGGGGAATTCCCGGTTGGTCAGCCCTTGGATGAACTTTGGACGCGCTAAACAATGACAGTCGGAAATTATTCTAAATGAATGCCCTCCAATAGAAGCCCCCGTCGTAAAGAAGCCACGGGGCTTCAATTAGAGAATATATTCGTTGCTTCTTCCACTCACAGGCTGCCTCGATAAGCAAGTGCTGTTCAGCCTTGCCGTATTGGTTCTCGGCCACACAAGTGTATTGGCCAGCGTTTGCCTTGGAGAAGCCGAGGAATGTGATTGTTGTCTCTGCGCCCGCGTGAGTGGACACCCTTGGGGGGAAGGGGGGAGGAAATTTTGGAAATTAAAAATTTCGAATGGCCTCACCGTATGTTCGACGTAGGGCCCTCCGCAATGTCCCAGCCCCGGAATTTCCACGTGATCTTCGGGTCAGGGTAGCCGGAATAGTGCAAAGTCATGGAACTGACGTCATTTTCGGCAACAAATCGCTTCTCTTGAACGCCGGGCGCAAACCACGGAGAGCAAGCTTAATTTTGGCAATGCCTCAGAACCAGTGAAAAAGCATTAGCATTGAAAAAGCCAAGTCCGATATTGACTTGAGCCAAGATCCATTAGCGAGATCCCGTAGAACTGTATGCTTTTCTACGGAACGACTCGGCACTTTTTTTCCCATGCCCACCATATTGTTCCGCGTGTGCCAAGTCCAGTGCACGTTCCGCGTATGGGTCCAGAAGTGGAATGACGCGTTTGTACTTGTCCAGGACGGGTGCCGGCGGTGCCATCAGCCGCGAGGGCGGCGACGCAGGAGATGGGTCGCTAATGCCGTAGATGTTCTCCGCCCGAACACGGAACTGGTAACTCTTGCCCAGCTCCAGGTTGCGCACCTTGCACACCGGCTCAGGAATGTTGTAATCCAACAGAGACCATTCCTTGTCCGGCAATTGCCGAATCTCGATCACATATGTCACTTGCGGGTATCTGGAAATAACCCATACATTTGTATAGTTAGGCATTAGCCCGAAAAAGTCTTGCCTTGGAGGACTCCTTTTGGTCGGGATCCACGACAGGGTCAGGTAGTGGCCGGTGACCTCCTTGATGAATGGGCCTCGGTCGGGCGGGGTTGGAATCGCCTTGAACTTTGCCTTCTTGAAGCCGTACTCCTCCTGAATTTCAACATTTGAATAAAATCCAAAAGTAGGTAGATCATCAAATCACACCGTCAGGTATGGCGTAACGTCTTCAAGAACGTCAAATTTGATCTTGTCCAGATAGGGTGCTAAATTATTGTTATTTTTATAATTTCATTTCTTCCGGCTTTAAAAATGCGTACCCGTCACGTCGAGGATGGCCGAACTGGTCGCGGTGCCGTGCTCGTTCCTTGCAATTGCAACATATTCGCCGGCATCCTCCAGGC
>JAKKIK010000263.1:0-37807 GCA_024500135.1 Heterodera carotae
AGGCATTGGACCAAACAATTATTTCGCCGATTTATCTTGGAGAATTAAATGAACGGCAAAATAAACTGATGCAAGACAAGGACGTTTTATTCGGAGTGGGATTTTGCTTCCGAAATCTCCATGTTTTGTCCAAAAAAAGAATAAGCTATTGCTATGCGTTAATGCTTGGCCTAACCATGCCTTGAATTGGCATAATCGGAGCTTAGACAAGGCCAGCAGGGCTTAGGCCACCCTAACTAAGCCTAAGGCTAGGACCAACCAGGGCTGAGACAGGCCAGGCCTTAGGTCAGACCTAACTATGGCTAAGACTAGGATTAAAAAGGACTGAGACTAGGTCAGACCTAACTATGGCTAAGACTAGGATTAAAAAGGACTGAGACTAGGTCAGACCTAACTATGGCTAAGACTAGGATTAAAAAGGACTGAGACTAGGCCTGGCCTTAGGCCACGCCTAACTAAGGCTTAGGCTGGTATCAACTAGGTGAAACTAGGCCAGGCCTAAGGCTTAGGCTGGGATTAACCAGGGCTGAGACTAAGCCAGGCCTTAGGCCATGCCTAACTAAGGCTTAGGCCATGCCTAACTAAGGCTTAGGCCATGCCTAACTAAGCCTTAGGCCATGCCTAACTAAGGCTTAGGCTCGGATTAACCAACGCTGAGACTAGGCCAGGCCTTAGGTTAGGTTTAACCAAGCTTAGGGCATGACCAGGGAAGTTTATATTGGCGCAATTTATGCTTCATCATTTAACAACAGGCCTCAATTGTTGTCCCTGAAATATGTGACAACAAAATGGTCGACCGTTGGCTTTTGGTTGAGCAGCGCCAGCGACAGATTTGGACATATTTTTACAATTTGCCGGACGAATATCTACAGTTTAGCACCTTTAACGGCATTCAAAAGTGTTTGGAGAATGGCCCAAACATTCTGACCAAAATGCACCTTTTCCCGGTCATTTTTATACTTGGGTTGATCGGGACCAGGACTTTTTACAAAAGCCGGGACTAATTTGTTGATCCGGTTGTCCGGTCTCTAACAAAAAATCGATTTCTTCGCCATGCCAACCAACATCATAAGCTATATTCTCGACTTGATCATGGGTAATACTATAGATGGGGGGGGGGCCCTTTTTCAAAAGAATTTACGTTATTTTTTTCCTTCAAGACTACGTTTCTAGGGGTTTTTGGGTTCGCTGATCACGAATCTGGCACCCACTTCACCAAATACGAACCCCGGACCCGAATTCAAACTAAAAGTCGGAAACTCAAAAAAATTTCAAAAATTGATTTGTCACCAAATATTTTAAATTGCATTGATATGTTAATTATAAATGAAAATAACAAAAGTGGATGCTAATATTAATTGAGGGTCTTAAAGTGATTGGTGATAAATCAATTTTTGAAATTTTTTGAGTTTCAAACTTTTTGTTCGAATTCGGGCCCGGGGTCGGATTTTGGTGAAATGGATGCCAGATTCGTGATTAGCGACCTCAATAACTTGTACATAAAATTTTTTTGAAATTAGGGATGGGGGCCCATCTATTGTATATGTAGTATTACCGATCATTGTACATAGAACATTAATGGTTACGCGCCGGGTGGGACTCGAACCCACGACCTCCACCCAATCCGGAGGCAATTGCTCTCCCAACTGAGCTACGGGCGAACCTTTCCGCGGTTCTCCCATGGGGCGCCGGACTTTTCGACAGAAGGACTTTTCGACAGCGGACTTTTCGACAGTGAAGGACATTTCGACAGAAAATTTTTAAATTTTATGCTAGGACTTTTCGACAGTGGGTTTTTCGACAGTAAATGTTAGTTTAAAAAATAATAATGGCTATTGTTTTACGCTAAAACTATTTCTTTGATTTTAAATTTATCATTCTTTTTCTTAATCAAACTGGATCCGGCAATCGATAGGCCATTGTTCTAAATATTGGTAGGGATGGCGCTGCTAACGCATGCTGTTAGGGTTCAGCGAGACCGGAAATTTCACAAAAATCGGGACTACTAAATCTCGGTCAAAACCGGGAAATCCGGTGCTGAAATCCCGGTAGAAAATACGGAACCAAGTCTAGTTCCGGGTCAAAAAACCGAGACTAGGCCCAGACAAGTTGAACCTTTGTGCTGATCAATTCACGCCCACGATTATTTCCTGCTCAAAAAAATTAAACAAGATCAGCGATGCTTCGCTTCTTTTAAAGGCATCATTTTCAAAGAGTTCAGCAGCATTTTCATCTTCTTCTGGGCCACGAGAACCAGATGACATTTGAACAAGGGTTTAGGGATATTTAGTGAACAAGTTGTGAATGGCATGATCACCGATTTTAGATTGAGAAATATAATATAGAATTTTGGACAATTAAATTGTTATTATTAATATTAAAAGTTTGTGTTAAAAAAATATATTTTTTTGACTGTCGAAAAGTCCTTCACTGTCGAAAAGTCCTAACGCCCTCCCATGTCCTTTATCTCACTTTCTCTCACATCCTCTCCTTCAAAGGCATATCACATCATCACTGTAACTTTTTATTTTGTCAAACTAAAAAATTATTTTGAAATACATTTAAAAACAGAATAAAAATTGTTAAAAAATAATTATTTTTTATAATCTTTTTAGCGCTCACTGTATAAGTGTGAAAAATATGAGCTGCTGAAGGATGCTGCTTATTTTGAACATCCATTAATATTAAAAACAACAGCGGTCGATCGACTTTTGTTGATGGGAATTGCCAAAACAATGCCCTTTTTTGATCAATTGTCATTGGCGGATCAGGTTGGCATTCTCTTAGGTTAAATTCACTTTTGGCGCTAGGGCAAAACACCTAATGGACAAAAAAGGGTCAAAAACATTAATAAGTCAAAAACGGTCAAATCCCTAATAAAAACACCTAATGAAAAAAAGTTATAAATCGAAATTTATTCATAATAAATCCATTAAAAATTTTCATTTTTCATGCTGTTGTTTAAAATAACCAATAATTAGTAAAAAAGAACAATAATACTTTTAAAAAAAGTTAAAAACATCGCAGAATTCGGAATTTCGACTTGGTTCCGGTCTAAAAAGTTGGTGGTTTTGGTTCCGGGTTTTTCAGTTCTGATATTTTCATTTTTATGAAAAGTTCCGGCTCGGTCTCGGTACCGGTATTCGACCCCGGCACTCGGTATTTGACCCCGGTACTCGGTATTTGACCCAGGTACCCGGGACTCGGTTCCGGTACTTTCAGCAAAAACGTCAAAAAAGCGCTAAAACTTTTCACAAATCGCTCAAAAGGGTTTTTTAGGGGTCTATAAACCATTATTAAAATGTTGTTCAAATTATGGGCTTATAGACCAAGAATTAAAATTTTTGTGGGGCGGTGGGTCTGGCGGTGCCGATATGCGCCGACGGGAAAATTTTTGAGAAAAAATAGTGACATCTAAGGGAAATGAAGGCATCTTTACTCAAATAAATGAATGGAAAACAGGAAACACCGGAAAAATCACTCGCATATCTGTTCAAAACTATTAGAAAATAGTAAAAAAACATAGAGAAAACTGTTAATTTATAAATTAAAAAGGAGGTTAAATGTTTTTACTAGAGAGAGAGAGATTAGAACCCAAGGCAGTTCATATTGAAACCCATAGAACTAACCACTAGGCCACCATTACATTAGAGGGATATAAACAATAAAATGTTAATTATTTAAATCATTTTTGTTGTGTATTATGACCGCTGTGGGAACCGAACTTGAGCCACCTTTTTGTTGAGTCCGAGTGACTACCATTTGATCAAATGGTAGTCACTCGGACTCAACAATTTTGCCATTTTCCAATTGTTTCGATAATTAATTTGCTTTGAAAATTTAATGGAGAACCAAAGTCTTCCTTTGACAACTATAAATTTTGACCAAAACCCCAACATTAGGGGTGTAAAAAGTACCGAGTAGTCGGTACCAAGAGCCCGGTACTCGATTCCGGTACCGGTACCCAAAAAACCCTGTACTTTTACCGACTCGGTACTTGGTATCGGTACTACCGAGCATCCCTAAAAAATAGCCCCCCCCCGGGACTTCTATCAGAGGAAATACGGTGCTTTAACTTTTCCTTTGTCATCCATATTCTACCCATTTGGTATCATCGAAAGCGCTATGGGTGGGGGGCGGGTTTATTGTAGAATCCTAAAGGTGTCCGGTCCGGAGACAACTTCCCTACCGTTGGAAAATAGCCCCCGGGACTTCTATTAGAGGGAATATACTGTGTAAATTAGAGGATATTATATATTGTGTAACAAAATGGGCATTGAATTTCTCTTCATTTAAAGACATTGTTGATCAAACAATTGATACCAATCAATGTTTTGGGCTATTGCGTTTACTCACTTCTGCTTGGCTCGACAACATGGGGAAGAAGCATATCGGGAACAGAAGCAATTGCGCACATTTATACATATATACCAAAAATTAAACACGATCGCAGGTGTGCGTTTTTTTTTGGGGGGGGGGCAAGGACTGGGTAATTTGGGCGACGGAACGTTTGGGCGCCGGGACGTTTGGGCGCCGGGAAGTTTGGGCGTCGGGAAGTTTGGGCGCCGCCGTTTGGGCGCCAAAGAGAATATACGGCGGCGCCCAAACTACCCCGACTCGTTTTGGGGCTGAGAAGACAGCGAAATAGGCAAAGTGTTCCGCTGGGACAGGGCGTCTATTGAAGGGTGGGCGTCAAATGCGGATAGGTGTCTATTTTTTTCAACCGTGGATGGGCGTCTATTGAACGGTGGGCGTCAAATGTGGATAGGTGTCTATTTTTTCAACCGTGGGTGGGCGTCTATTGAAGGGTGGGCGTCAAATGCGGTCGGGATTTTTATAAGATTAAAATTTTCAAATACGAAATTTATGAAGGTTTACTTGCTATTTTTAGCCTATGTTGTCAATCTCTTATTCGAGCCAGCTAAATTTTCGAAAATTTTTCTCAGCCTTCCTCCACTTATTCCGTACTTATTTTTTTGATAGCCTCGGAACAATGCCCTCTAATATGCCCGAATAAGTGTCATTGTTAATTTATTTTCTTTTTTTTTTAAATTTAGACTTCAACAGATTGTTAAGAAAGTTTTTGCCACCTCAATGGAACCATTTTTGCGAATGCGTGCTGTCACGAATGGAGAATTTGTGCTCATGCAAGCAATTATGTTTGCAAATTCAAGTACATAATTGTACATATAATTTTGGGCGGCTAAGTCTTTTCGTAAATCCGACGACATTTTTTGCAACTTTTTGGGACTATAACTGACTATAATTTTTTTTATTAGTCAACCAATTTTTTCTATGAATTCGGGTCGGGGTTAAACCGGTAAAATTTCTTAATGATTGTATGTTTTTTCCAAAATGCTTACAGGGGTTACGGGAGAGCTGTGACATCATTGCGCCCAACTTAAGCTCCAGGCCCGAAGTCGAATAAATTGAAATTTCTTTAAAATTTTTAAAAATTAGTTGGATGAAAATTTATCTTCATCGTGAGATCAGTTATCCCCCGTAAAACCTCTGTAAGCATTTTTCTTTTAATGGGGAAAAATAACTCGAAAGTTGAACAAAATTAAAGCGTTAAATCGGTAAATTGCCGATACCGAAATTTTAAAATTCTCGGTAAATCGGTAATTACTAGAGATTGGACAAAACAATTAGTTGTCAAAAAAAACCAATTAATTGAACCAAAAAATGTCCAATTAATTGAAAAATTAAAAAATTTAAGAACCAAAAAATTAGTCAATTAATTGATCAATTATTGTTTGGTCCGAGTTTCCGGGTCTCTAATAATTATCATGCCGAACACTTGAAGGACTCAGTCCCAAAATTATCAAATTTATCATTTTTTTTAGGCATTTCCGGACTTTCAGCGGAAGCACGCGAACTATTGTATGTCCATTCGGTGCGCTTCTCAAAAATGTTGCTGAAATATGAACAACATCGCTTCGGGGGATTGGCCGGCGCCACGCGCTTTGCCGAATGTTTGCATCTGATCGAACATTCCGTAAATGTTGCGCATCATTTGGAAGTTTTTTGCGATTATGTGTCACCATTTTATGGGAAAAGCATTGATCACTTTATGGAGAAGCGAAGCATTTTCTTTAACCAAAAAAAGACGTTGTCCAACCAACAGAATGCCAACAATGAGACGAGTTGTGTTTTTGTGTAGGGAATGACAAAACGACTTTTTTTTTGGCATTATGTTTCTTCAATCTTATAAAATAACTAGCGATCAAATGTGTCCACGCCTAACGGCATGGACCAGGGATGTGCCGATTCGTAATCGGAATCGCAATTAATCGGATTTTGGGCCATAATCGGAATAGGCGATTTAATCGGAACCGGATTTTGTCTGGCTCGGACATCCCTAGTCCACGGACCTTTCGGGGGCAACAAAGCCGGGCAAAGTATTACGAATATGACCTTCATTTTCCCAATTTGGAATCCCGGACACGAATTCGAACATTGGCATATATCCATAATCAGTAAGATTTTGAACAATGTAATTACAGAATTTACACGCAAAAAGGAGCATGCGAAGACGGAGCAAGTAGTGGGGCGCCCGAGCGAGCGAGGGGTTGCGAGCGCCTGGTTAATGTCACATCAGGCGCGAGCAATCCGGAGCGAGCGAGCGGCGCCCCACCTACTGGCCGTCGTAGTCGAGCGGTCCGGTACGTTTCAGCGCCGCCGGTTTAGCGCTGCCGGTTCAGCGCTGCCGGTTCAGAGCCGCCGGTTCAGAGCGAAGCCGGTTCAGCGCTGCCGGTTCAGCGCCGCCGGTTCAGCGCACTAAGAAAAGTGGACGTTTCAGTGCCGAAAATTTTTTGAGAAATATTTACTAATTTTTATGTGAAAGTCATTTTTTGATTATATGTAAAATGATACTTTTTAAATATCATTTTAATTTTTTGTAGAAATGATTGATATTTAAATCAAAAAGAGGAAATAACAAATTATTGGGTACTTTTCTAGTTTAAGCCAGCAATTTTTTTGTCGAATTTTTTGAAAGACTAAAAACAAGTTTCTATGCGTTTTTAGGGTCGCTGATCACGAATTCGGCATACAATTCACCTATTTACGAATCCCGGACTCGAATTCAAACCAAAATTCAAAAATTTAAAAAATTTTCCAAATTTTTTTTTGTGTTAAATCATTCAAACGCATGACCAGGCATCCAATTAGCCTTTACGAATCCCGGACCCAAATTCGAACGAAAAGTCGAAAATACTAAGAATTCTATAAATCATTTTTTGTCTCAACTCGTTCAAACGTATGAATTACTTCAATTACGCGAAAGCAGCAACCATTAGGGACAATTTCACTCGTTTTAAGTGAATTGAGACAAAAAATGAATGAATTTTTTAAGTGATTAGAGAAAAAAATTTTGAAATTTTTTTGAAATTTTCGTCTTTTTATTTGAATTCTGGTCCAGGTTCGAACTGTCTCAACAACCATGAGTGCCATTTTATACATTTCGAACATTTGACATAAAATTGATTTTTGAAAATTTAGAAATTTTCGAACTTTTGTTCCATTTTGGGTCTGGGGTTCGAAATTTGGCGAAATGGATGCCGGATTCGGGATCAGCATCACCCTTATCACTAGGGATTGGCTTTTTAGGCAAATGCCTAAATTTTTTGCGCAATTGTAACGTTGAGATAAGCACAAAAAACGAGTTTTTAGCTTGGTTTGGTGCTTCTAGGATCAACTTTATAATGCCTATTTTTGCCTATTTTGGACTTTTTGTGCTTAATGCCTAGGCGCCTATTTTTGTGCCTATTTCAGCATTTTTAGTGCCTATTTTGTGCCTTTTTGAGGATTTTTTTGCCTATTTAATGCCTATTTTGCGATTTTTTAATGCCTTTTTAGGTGCCTATTTTGCGATTTTTTTTGCCTAAAAAGCCAATCCCTACTTATCACGCTAATTACATCATTGAATTTCTTCGTGGGATCTCATACAATTATGAAATGCAGCCTTGATTGTTGTTTTGTTGTTAAAAATGGTTTAATTTTATTGTTGGTAAAGATTTTGATGTTTGTTTTAACGAAATGAAATAGAGGGAACTGATCTTTTTGTGCGAACAGTCCTTATTTCTTCAAAATCAAACTCAGTTCCTGTGAAAAATTCTCATTTTTAAGTAAATTTTCCGGCACTGAAACGTCCACTTTTCTTAGTGCGCTGAACCGGCGGCGCTGAACCGGCGGCGCTGAACCGGCGGCGCTGAACCGGCAGCGCTGAACCGGCTTCGCTCTGAACCGGCGGCTCTGAACCGGCAGCGCTGAACCGGCAGCGCTAAACCGGCGGCGCTGAAACGTCCTGGCCCGGTAGTCGAGTGTGCGCTGGTTTTTAGCGCAATAGCTATTTTACTTTAGCACCTATGTGTTTCATGCACTTTTGTGAATGAGAGGCCTAGGTACTTAGTAAATTAAAATTTTTTTTATCTTCTAAGTCCTACAGTTTTTTTTCGGGGCAAACGGCGGGGCCGAAACGGCGGGGCCGAAACGGCGGGGCCGAAACGCCGGGGCCGAAACGGCGGGGCCGAAATGACCCCAACTCCCAAACATCGTTGAAAAGTCGTTGGCATTATGCACATCGCTACTATTAGGAAACGATGTTATTTTAATCGGATTTTGGGCCATAATCGGATCGGCGATTTAATCGGAACCGGATTTTGTCCGGCGGTACATCCCTGGCCTGGACTGAATATTTGTGTGAAAACTCAGATGACAGTAATTTTTTTTTCATCCATTTCTACCCAAACATCGTTGAAAAGTCGTTGGCATTATGCACATCGCTGCTATTAGGAAACGATGTTACATCATTTGTTTACGCTATACGACGAAATGGTTAAAATCTACATTAAACTACATACAATATTTACAATAATTTCAAATTTTGCCTAAATCTAAATTAAAAATCTCCATAAATCTACCTTTTTGTGGCATTAAATTGATATTAAATTTAAATTCTTATAAATAGGGCTGTTAAAAATATGCACGAAAAATGGCCAAAATATGCGCATTAATATGCAAATAAAGTCGTGAAATAGCACCAAATATGCACAAAAAAATTGAAAAATTAGGGGTGCAAATTAATAAAAAAATTTTTTTTTTAATTGCAATTTTTTTTCATTTTTACCCAAAAATTAAAAAATAAAATGGTTTAAAAAAATATATAATTTTTTTAATTTTTAATAGATCCAAAAGGTGGATTTTTCCAAGAAGAATTTTTTGAATTTTGAGTAGAAAAATTCGATTTTTAAGGGTGTATTTTAAAAAAAATTGAAAAATAGATTCTAGGGGTGCATTTTTCGATTTTATTGTGAGAAAATTTCCTAAAAAGCCAAAATACGCAAAAAATCAGAAAATATGGCAAAATATGCACCAAAATATGCAAATAAAAGTCCCGACTTTTTTACGCAAATACCAAAAAGATGTTTTTTCCTACTAATTAGACCATGAATCCAGGAAAAAAAACATTTATTTGCATATTTTGGCATCCCTAATAATGCCAAATGAAAATATTATCTTAAAAAGTAAAATAAAAAAATAAAAGAAATTGCATTAGGTATTTATCGAATTTTTTAAAGTTATATCAAAGCAATGCACTGAATCGGTGTGTTAGCTCAGGCACAAATTTACATACAGACAATCGCGGACAGAAATTTACAAAATTGCTCATCGACTTTAAACATTTCAGGGATTGTTGGCTTGTCGTTGTTCGGCGGGCTTCAAAGAAAAAAAAATTAATAATTTTTTTGTTTTTTCGTATTTTACGACCCCTTGAATATTTCTAAAAGATTTGTCCTTATTTGGATGGGTCTCATCTTAGCAACCGAAAATGTCCTTATTTCAAAGATTGCACTTATTTTCGCCCTTGGGTCTTATTGTTGTCTTATTTTTGGGGATTTTGGTGATTTTTGTTTAAAAGCGCATTATATGACGGCACCGCCGGATCAATTCCTCTCAAATGCAGAAATTTCAAGCAAAATCGAATTGAAATTGGCTTTAAATTGTTCAATTTTAGCCTTAATTGCCCCTTAAATACCACAGTTTTTTCCAAATTTTTCCCCGGCGGCGCCTATCGGCATCGCCAGATCCCCGCCAAAAAAAAAAGTGTCCAAAGTAAAATAAGACGCGAAAAATCGACGAAAAAGGATCAAACCCAAATCTTCGATTTTTAACCATTTGTCTTTATTTTGAAAAAAAAAAACTTGGCAGCTCCGCTTTTACGGGTAAATTTTTTTATTTAAAAAATTCGACATTAACAACAAACTCTGATTTCTCTGAACGTTGAAGTTGATGGAATAATTCGTTCATGCCCCTCGTTTGTCGTCTTCATGCTTAAATACATACATAAAAGAACCAATTTCAAAATACCGTAATTCCTATATTAAAGCCCCCCATTTGGTAGAGCCCCCTCTGTAATAAAGCCCCATTTTGAGAGGGTTGGAATATAAAGCCCCACCCCCCCCCCCCCTATAATAAAGCACACCTTTGAGGAGGGTTGAAAAATAGAGCCCCCGGGGGCTTTAATACAGGAATTACGGTAACTAAATTTTCTCTATACCAAATTGAGTGATCGAAGTTTGTTCTGACGATCATCAAGTTCAAACTCATAACTGCTCCTCACTTCATTCATTAGCTAAATAATATTTTAAGATAACCAATTTGTTACAATTTTAATGATAATTTTAAGTAATTTATTAGGTAAATGTATGGAATAGAAATTGTTTAAATTCTGTCCAGTTTTCGATGATCAAACTGCACTGGAGGCCTTCCTTTTTCCTTGTCCCGATGATTTGGTTCCCGATTTTTTTTTTTTGGGTGCCTTTTTACCAGGCCGACGTGTCCCATTTTGGCCTCCCCGGCGCTAAAATTCCCGAGATTTTTGTACCTTTTTCACGACCCCCGATTCCCGTCATTTTATGTTCCTCTCACAGATCAGCGACATTTTTGGCCTCTTCCTCGACCACCCCTCCCCCTCGGTTTGTGATTGGAATTTAAAAAAAAATTTCTTGATCACCCCTGTAAGTCCGTGGCTTCCTTTTCGTTTGTGCCCAAGAAGCACTTCATCGGACGAGTGGACCCATTTGATGTCAGCTCCGTGCTCACCGATGCCGATCAGTTTATCGCTTCTTGGTGACGAGCTCATTTGGTTGAGGCCAAAAATCTGAAAAAAAATTTTTGTATTTGCTGGATCGGATCGAGAATAATTTCGAGTTAGGGTTGTGTTTTTCAAAGTTCTCTTCGGATCGAGAATAATTTCGAGTTAGGGTTGAGTTTTTCAAAGAAGTCCTCTTTCGGTTCAACGGAACATTTAGGGTTCTGGTACACCGGTTTCGCGTACAGGGGGTTCGGGTGCCGAATTTGCGTACCGGGTTTGCTGCTCCGGATTCGCTGCCGGGTTCGGGTACCCCAAACCGGGGTTCGATCCCAGCATTTGTCAGTGTACACCAGGGATGGAACCTGATGCAGAAAATGAAAATCCGGAACCGTAATTCCGGACCCCAAAAAGGTTCGGAATCAGAATTTTTCAATCGATAATTCTTAAAATTTCTCAAATTAAAAAAAAAATTATTTAGGCCTATTAGTTAGAGAGGAAGGATTTTTTTAGAATTTGTATCAATAATTGTACTAAAAATAAAGGTTTTTGCTCAATTTTCATTCAAAAATCGCTTAAAGTCTCACCCGTCTTTAGAAAAATTCTCTATTTCTTCCAATAGTACCCCCGGGGTACTACCAAAAATTCCGGATGAGTCGGGAATTTTTGGAAACTTACTGTTGAAGCTGGCGATAGAGGTGGCGTAATACCGTGAAGATCTTCATTTCTTGACTAAAACAAAATTTACAAATCAAATTAGCATTAAAAATAGAAACCCCATGGGCTTCTATTTTAGTATGAACCTAAAGTACATTGTTTTTCAAAGAGCTTTATCATCCAAAGTCCAAAAATGGCCGAAAGCGTTAAAATTAAGGGTAAGAGAATGTTAACCGAACCGAACACCGGCTTTTCGGCCAAAAACCGATACCGAAATCGGCGGGAGTCGAAATAACTGAGAATTGGGAAACCCGGATTACCGCCTCAAAAATTAATTTAAATTGCTAATTTATTGTTTAATGTTGAATAAAAAACTAACTTTGTCGGAGGCCATTCGGGTCAATATACGAAGATTTGCAAAGTTTGTCCGCATGTCTTCCATTTTGTCCTTAAATAAATTTCTTACCATTTTTAAATCTACAGCCATCCCTCCACTTAATTACCGTGTTTTCTCTAATTGAAGCCACCCCTCCATTTGAAGCCCCCTTCGAATAGAAGCCCCCCCCCCCTAGAGGGGAACTGAAAATATAAGCCCGGGGGCTTCAATTAGAGAAAATACGGTATGTAGATAGAGCTACGCCCTCCCTTTTAAATCACCAATTTTCCCCTTGCAAATGCCAGAAATATTTGCGACCTCTTTCGCCTGGATTTTTTTTTTGGGATTTTTCAATTTATTTAAAAAATGTGTAATATTTATTACTCGCTTAAATAAGTGAACCTGACGAACCCCGACCCCAAATCCCCGTCTGATTTTTTTTTTCACAAAATCCCCGACTTTATTATCCCCGTTGGGTCTTCGGCGGAACTCATTTTTTCAAATATTAACCTCAATTTTTTTGTTTTCTTCTTCAACCTGCTGCTGATAGTGGTCATATTTATGATCGTCTATTTGAATAAAAAAATTACAAATTTATTTATAATTTAATTAATTATATTTTTCTTTTTCAAAATTTAACCACTGAATTGGTGTTGCTCTATGTCCATAGCATTTGTTGTTGTAACAACCATTAACCACAGTGAAATAATGGAAAAAAGGCTCATAATTGAATAGAAATTCTCTAAATAAAAAAAAAATAAGAAAAGAGAAATTTATTTAAAAATCCTCCAAAGGATTAAAGTTTAATCCCATGGGGTTTTCTTGGTACTTGTAGGTTTTGTTGCCCCCCCCCCCTCAAAAAATTTCCGTTTTTCTAAATTAGGGGTTTTAAAGGTCGCGGATCACGAATATGTCATTGGTTTTGACAATTGATGTCATCTGGTCATATATTTGACAAAATTCTATGATTTTTTGAAAAATTTAAATTCAATAAATCTTGAAATGAGTCAGCAATGGGGCATAAAGGCAAAAATATTGCGCAAAATCCGCTGGGCAGAAAGGTCGGTCCCACTTGGATGCGGCTGTTTTGATGAGATTTTGCGCAATATTTTTACTTTATGCCCCCCCCCCCCCATTGCAGACTCTTTTCAAGATTTATTGAATTTAAATTTTTCAAAAAACCATAGATATTTTGTCAAATGTATGATCATGTGACATCAGGTGTCAAAACCAATCTCACATTCGTGATCAGCGACCTTGAAAAACCCTAATTACGAAAAATGGAAATTTTTTGAGGGGCGAGGGGGGTGAGGGCAACAAAACCTACAAGTACCGTTTTCTTTTCAAAGGATGTTGACTGCGAAGGTAGCTAACATCCAAACAAAGAAATTTTCGTTTTACCTAGTTTTAGAGGTATAACTTTTTTCTAAAAACCCCAATCTCTCCAAAATTTTTTTGTTTCGAAAGCTAAATATGTTTACAAGCTTTGAGTAAGCAGAAGCTAAGCGATTAATCCACTCTCAAAAAAGTTAAATTTTAAACCGCGAAAAATCATATTTTTATGCGTAATTTTTTCGAGAGTGGATTAATTGCTTTGCTTCCGCTGAAGCATTGCTTCTAAATATCTAGAGAACTTTCTAAAGATACCAAGTCTTTACAAAATTGATTGGGTAATAAAAGAGTTTTAGACCAAAACCTGGTCTGGACTCGTGAAAGTGGCAGTTTTACGAAACGACTCACTCAGCACGGTGCCAAGTCGGACTTTATACGATACCGATAAAAAAATATGATACCGATATCGGTCAAAAAAATAACCATGCTATACATTATATGTAAACCCATATCACAAAAAAAAAACTTCCGGAAGAAAAAAATATTCCCTAATTCGGTAATAATTACTGATTACGGGGTCAGAACGAGAATGCAACATTCTATTTTTGCCTAACCTAAAGCCCGGATTACGACAAAAATCGAAAATAAAAAATTCCGGATAGGTCCGGTAGTCCGAGATCCGGTTAAATCCCTGAAAAGGCATGGTCTGCGGTTCGAACTCATGCATATTATTAAATAGACCACTTTTGAAATCAGAATTGTATACCCAGAATTTGGTGTTCACAATTGACAATTAGGTATACATATAATGTTTGGCAATGCTCGCAAAATGAATTTTATATATATTTTTAATCAATAAAAATAATAATATTGAATATATATATAAATTGTGAAATTTTTAGTTGCCATCAACGTATAAATATTTTTTTTTGAATGCTTAAATCGATGCTATTGAATTTTTCATGTGAATTTAAGGTGAATTACGCAATTAATTTTTGGCTTACGCAATTTACATAAACAGAATGGCCAATTAATAAGCGGAAATTAAAAAATAAAATCATTCCTAAGTTTATGCTAAAATATTAAATAGAAATTTTTGGATTAGGATTTCGATATTTAAAATGCGGTCATAAGGACGCATAATGATTTCATGTACCTGTTGGCAAATTTTTGAGGTTAAAGGGGCAAAATTTCTCTCCCCCAGCATTTTTTTGAGAAAATCTTAGATTGAAAAATAAAATAAAATTAGTTGGCGTATGGGTTTGAGGCGGGAAATTTTTTTTTTGTTATTTTGTAGTTTGCCCTTAAGTTTGCGCGAAAGTCCAATTTTTATGTCTTTTTTGTGCCCTTTTTATATTTTATTTTTGGTTGGGCCAGGGTCTGATGGGTGCCAGGGCGTCTCGTAAAAGTGCCAATTTGATATTTATTTGAATAATATAATGAAAACAAAACAATATTTTTTCTTTTTGTTTGTGCCAATTCGTGCCAGCGCCTGTGGGCTGCCAGTTGTTTTTTATTGAGTTTTAAAAAATTGTATTGGCTAATATTTTCAAATATATGTACAGGGTGACACAAAAGTTCGTGGACACTCAATTTTAGTCATAACTTTTTTTTAAACGGAGATATCGAAATGAAACAAAAACAAACTGATATAAAATATTATTACATAATTGACTACAATATTTGTAATAGTTTTTAGGTAGATTATTGCCCTCTTTGTTCATTTGATACAGAAGTCGAAAATGCAAGGGCAAAATTTCGGCAAAATTCGCACCCCCTGGACCGACATTTTGTTCATTACTAGGGTTGTCGGTTTCCGGAAATCCTTAGAAACCGAACCGACCGAACCGAAAGCAAAACCGGCCTTTTCGGTTAACCGAGAACGAACCAATATCCGAAACAGGCCGTTTCGGTTAACCGAAAGAGACCGTTTCGGTAAACCGAACCGAAACCGAATTTTCTCGGTTTTTTGGTTCGGTTCGGTTTCTAACCGGCAACCCTATTCATTACAGGGGGCCAAGACTTTTTTGTTTTAGAACTTCGAATTTTTAAGAGCTGTAGCAAAGACATTGACCTACCGAAACCCCGAAAAGAATGTGCACACTTTCTTAATTTAAATCAAAATTATAATCTAATAAAATGTAAATTTAAAAATTTTCAAATGCCAAATTAGTTAAATGATTTAAAAGAAAAAAAAACTATTAAAGTAAATTTAAAATGTTAAAAATAGATGGGAATAATACAACGCGGCATTCCCCCATAATTACCTAAGTCCTGCCCCTCTCTCGGTTGAGTCCCATCTATGTACTTAAGATAGAGACTGAAAAATATAACCTCCGGGGCTCTAACATAGGAAGTCGAAATATATTTAAAAAAAGTCTAAACATGTGTGATACATATAGAACTGTCCTAAGAACATACACAAAAAGGTATTTTGTTAAAATCTGAACCGGAACTTGGTCGGAATTGAAAAATCTAAGCCGGAACCATGGTCATAATTTTCGAAATTTCATGGAATGTGATTTTTGCTCGATGTATAGACGCAAAATGCAAAATGCATGAATCACCTCAATATGGACAAGCAAATTTAATTGAATTATCCAAAGAATTTTTTTCTACATTATTTGACATACCAATTAATGTCAAATGTAACAAAAAAAGGCTGCAAATCGCCAATTAATTTCCTCCACTAATTTTTTTGGAAAGAATTTAGACAAAAAACATTTGTTGCGTAAATTGTTTTGACGAATTTAACTTTTAAAATCCATATAAATGTCAATGTGGAAACTTTTGCCACAAATCAGTGGAAATTTATTGTTGTAAAAAAATGCCAATGTCTGTCTTTGTCATCAATTGTTTTTGTTTCATGGTTATAATTAATTCAGCTTTTGGTATGTCCAATTATTATTGTAAATAATAATTATTATGATATTTAAATAGAAATGTGTCAAATATTGTAAATATTAATGGTTTTTAAATGTAAATTTTGGTTTTTAAAAGGGCTTCACTGCTGGGATTTGAACAAAATTATGCTTGTGTTTAATGGCGTGCCAGAAGTCGGTGGTGCCACCATCAAGCACTGCCCGTCGGGTTACCAATGTGTGGCGGCAAACTGTGGCCTTGGAGGTTAAAAAATTTAAAATATATTTATAAATTAAAACCGTTGAAATTGTGTCCCTAATAGAAGACCATGGGTTCTATTTTTAATTACCCGCTCATGGGGTTGGGAATTTTTATGAGGGTTGGATTTCAATAGAAGGGGCGGGGGGCTTTCACTTTCGAAAACCTCACCAGACGTAACCGAGACCCGGGATCTTGGATCTCGGAAATTTCTATGAGGGTTGGTTTTCAATAAAAGGGCGGGGGGAACTAGTTTCAAAAACCCCACCCGAAACCCTGAATCTTGGACCTCGGGAATTTCTATGAGGGTTAGATTTCAATAGAGGGGGGGGGGGCTTCCACTTTCAAAAACCCCACCAGACGTAACCGAGACCCGGAGCCTTGGACCTCGGGGATTTCTATGAAGGTTGCATTTCAATATAGGGGAGGGGGAGGGGAGGCTTCCACTATCAAAAACCCCACCTAATGTCACCGAGACCGGGAATCTTGGACCTCTTCCCCAATCTAATCGCCGACATCTATCCCAAAATCCCCGAAATTTTTGCCCTCTTTGTCAACCTAATCCTCGACATGTCATTCCCCACGATCCCCGACAATGTTGTTCACAAAAAGCCGAGGCTTAATCAACTCTTGATTTGTGTCAAAACAAATTTATTTATTTATTATTTAATTTAAGCAGCCAATTATATCGTCCAAAAATGTGTGCCGGAGGACAAAGGCGGCGCCGGAAGCTACTGCAAAAACTTCAAAAATATGTGCAAAGTGGGGCTTTTCGGCAAGCCAATTCATTGTTCATATTGCCGTGGCGAACTGTGCAATGGGCCAAATTGATTGATTCTTAAAAACTCCATTAATTATTTTTAAAAGTTTGGTTGTTTCTTGTATTTTTAAATATTTTACAAATTTTCTATTTTTAAATAAAATTCTTAAAATAGAGCCTCCCCTGATGTAGAGCTCCCCATGAAAAAGCCTCCTTTTGAGAAGGGTTGGAATATATAACCCCTCCCCCCCCCCCCCTAAAGAAGGCCCCCCCCCCTGAAATACCCTCTTGTGGAGGGTTGAAAAATAGAGCCCCGGGGGCTTTATTTTAGGAATTACGGTATCTCCTCAAAGGGAGTGGCGTCTATTAGAGGGAGACGTCAGCGGATGGGGCTCCTGCAAATGCAGCATTTTTATTTGGTATTTACCATATTTCCGAAAGTCAAGCCCCCGCCGGGGATTTATTTTTTTACGAAATTTCTATTTTCTTAGCATTAATTTTTTTACAAAAATTTTTCACCTTCTCATCCCCGTGTATGATCGATCGATCATTCACCAAACGGCAGTACATTTTTTGTTCGTGTAATTTTTCATTGATTTTTGGCGTCCTCCGTCCGGCAATTCTCGCGCATGACGCCGCCACACCGTCAATCACAACATTAGGTAGTTTAATCATTTTGCGGTTTAAAGCACTCTCCTATTCCGATCATTTGACGATGATGACGATTGTCGTTGATCGTCCGTCAAAATGCCTGCCATTTCGTAATTTTTTTTTTGTCGTATAAAATCTGATACTTCCGGTTTTTTCCAAGCCGCCGACGCTAAGAAATTTTTAATAAAAAAATGGTTGTTTATAAATTACTAAGGATGCTTGTCCTTGTCGGTTATATGATTGCGTAATCTGATCTGTCTTAATTTATGCAATATTCCGAGTCTCAATCCCGAATTTAACAAACGGTTTCAGTTAAAAAAAATTCCAAGAATTTCGCCACTGAGCACGATTATGTCATCATTTCGATTTTTTCCGAACCATAACCCAAAAAAAACAAAGATTAATTTCCTCAATATGCAAAAATTGAATTGCTCTCAATTAATTCAATTTTATTTATTTCTTCATTTTTAAACAAATAAATAAAACACTGATCAACATAAATGTCAGCTCGAAAAGTTGGCATCCAAGGTTCAGAATTGGTAAGAAAATAAATTTATTTAATTTTTATTGGGTTTTGTCTTTAACCCGGTTTTATGCTTTACATAAAATTGTTAGAAAAGGGACTCGTGCAAAATCCAAATCCAGAATAATCTGGTTCCGGACCTATCCGGAATTTTAAAATAGTACCCCGTGGGGCTATTAGAGGGGATAAAGAATTTCTCCAAAAATAGACGGGATTTTAAGCGATTTTTGACCAAAATTTGACCAAAACTTTCATTTTTTAGTATATTGATAAAAATATATACAAAAATCCCTCTCGTCTTAATAAATACGCCTATAAAGTTTTATTTAAAAAAGAGACAAAAACATATTTAGAAAAAAGCAGGGCAAAATCTGAGAATTTTTTTTGATCAGGCCACCATCGCAATGCTCAGTTTGCTGGCCGTTTTGGTGGCCATTTCCATTTTGTTCATCCAAACTCGTCGCCATTTGGCTAACATCCAGCGACAGGGGGATAAGCAGCAGGATGCTCAGCAGGTGGAGAAGAATGCAAAGAATGAGCAGCAGCGTTTCTGAGAGGCAAATCAATCGATGGAAAAATCCAAAAAAAAAAATTTTTTTTTGTAAATTTTGTCGAGTTTTCATTATTGTAAAAAAAATTTGATGTTCCGCAGTAGGTCAAGAACATTTTTTTGGGACAAAGGCCTTTCATCAGAGGGAATAGTCATTTGAGTAACCTACCAGGGATGGAAACGGGTGCTGAAAATAAAAGTCCGGGATCCGGTTCCATCCCTGGTAGGACCCAAATTTTAGGTTACAAATTTTTCATACCTAAATCAGCAAAGGGAATTTAAAAATTCTCAAGAAGTTCGAATTTTAAATTTCGAAAAAATCCAGGGATTTCTCTTCCTCACACTCCCTTGGGGATTTTTGACTTTTTAGGATTAAACCGTCACTGGGAAAACGCGTCTGTCAAGGACAACGTTCATCAACGGACAATCCGTAAATGCACAATCAATCAAAGCCAGTGAAAAAAAAGAGCCTACAATTAAATAAATCATTTCTTTTTTAACAAAAAAAAATTGGAGGCTTTTTCGGAGAATGCACGCGGTGGTACGCGGTACCCAAGCGGTTTTTGAAAAAGCGACGCCCGGTATTTTTATACCAAGATCACCGGTAGTGGAGAATCGGTTTGACCGGATACTTTTGTACCAGGATCACCGGTTTACAGAGTCGGTTCGGTACCGGATACTTTTGTACCGAATCACCGGTAGTACAGGGTCGGTATCGGTTCGTTACCAGAAACCGGTCAACACTAAATAAATATGCAATTTCAAATTGAAAAATAGCTAATCAATTTTAGATAAACAAAATCTAACAAACATTTAATCCTGAAATTAATAATTATATTTTTCAAAATTTTTGCAAAATTTTACTTTTGGCTTTTTTGTGATATAAATGAGTGGGCATTTTATCATGTGAATATGCAAATATATATGCATATATTCTAATTCATTGTGATGTTTATTTAAGTTGATATTAATTGAATATGAATCAATATATTTTTTATTAATTTCATTTGGTTAAAAAGCAACAAAAATTTTTGCACACCATCCGCCAAATGAAACATAAATATAATTATTGTATTTTTATTATTTTACCTATGTACAATTTAATATAAATAAATTTGTTTTGCCCATTTTTACTGTGCTAGGTCGTTCCTTAAAAATATGGCATAATAAAAGTACCAAATCCGAGGTTTTAGCGCTATATAAATTTTTCCTAATTAACCAAATATTTTTAAGCTAATGAAGGCAGCGGGCCCGAGGAAAAAATCCCGGGAATTTCTACTTTTTACTAAATAATTTTTTTTCAAATTATTTATTTATTAGCCATAATATAAATACCTAATTTAGCCACAAATGCAAAACCAACAATTTTTGTTCATTATTTTGATCGGCATTTTTTCTATAGGGACAATTTATTGCCCACAAAAAGCGATGATGCAAATGGATCAGAAAATAAATTCTAATCAAAGTGGTAGTGGAAAAATCAGAAATGAATTTGTTGATCAATTTTACCAATACAACGGACAGAATCCTCATGGAACTGATCAGGCTTGGCAAAATGTTAACAACACTGATCAAATTTGGAAAAATGTTAACAGCACTGATCAGACTTGGCAAAATGTTAACAACACTGATCAGACTGGGCAACAGGCTAATAACCCTGATCACATTTGGCAAAATGCTAATAACACTTATCTCACATGGCAACAAGCAGAGCAATTTTGTGGCGACATTAGCTCTCCTCCCGATCACGATGATGGTTTGAAGCGAATACATTCTGTTGAAAAAAATACGCCACGAAAGAAAGCCTCTTCCATCTACACAACCAATACTGATCAATTGGAACAGATTCTTCCTGATCAAAAGGCACAAGGGGCTTCATCGTCACATAACACGAACAACAAGACTGATCTGAAATTTTGGGACAAAATTATTATGGAAGACGGCCAAAGTTCATTCCCGCAAACAAACAGTGATGAACAATGGCAAATTGGTGAACTCTTGCCGAACCCATTTGCTGCCGCTGTTCAGGAACATGATATCAGCAGCAACTTATTATTGACCAAAGAGCCTTTGAATCGACACCAAGTCAAAATTGCAGATCAATTCCAAGACTTAAGTCCGCCAGATCAACTCCAAGATCAATTCATAGACTTAAGTCCACCAGATCAACTCCAAGCCTGGAGTCCGCCAGATCAACGCCAAAGCAAAAGTAGTCTAAATCATACTCAATCAAAACAACTCAACCACTCACTGCTTTCGGACCAACCTGTACACACCAACAACCATCAAAAAGCAACAATTTCAAGTTCGGTACATGGCGCAAAAATGCCGCATGTGACCTCAAGTCCAAAACGAAGTGCCCGGACGAATATTATTAAGGCTGCCAGCATGGCTGACCTTGTGCAACCCAAAAAACTGCCTAGTTTGAAAACCAAAAGGCTTGATGACCTGCTGACGCCAAACCATACACTCAGTCCAACAACAGTGTTAAGCCCAGGTACATCCCCCATTTCACCGATGCTTCAGCAACACCGTACTGCCATGGCCAATTCACCGCTGCATACCAAGCACCATACTATGATATCAATGCCTTCAAGCCCTCCTGCCGTACTGAATTCGTCAATGCTTCACCCGCAACCGAGTACTACTGTAACTCATCATTCAACAATTGGCACGGAAACCAATTCTCCGAGGAGAACCCCAACACAAAATACAGTGCCGGCGACAATGACACAACGACATACAGTACCCATGGTAATTTTGATCAATTTACTTTATCAGGGATGCTAACGGCTACAAATTTCGAGTCCGTTTACGGGCATAGCCATGGGGTTTATGTCTGTGTCCGTTTGTATCCGTCCGATTTCCCAAAAATCATTTTCCATATCCGGATAAGCCATGGATGCCCTCTAGCGCTGAATGGACTAAGATCCGTGACCGTCGAAATCCATTGGGTTTCACATATCTGTGTCTGTCTGTGTCCGTCCAATTTTTCAAAAATCTTTATCCATATCCGGATAATCCGTGGATACCTTCTGGCGCGGAATGTCCTAAGATCCGCGTCTGTCAGATTTCACAAAAATTGTTATATCCGGACAATCTGGCACTCCTGACTTAATCCCAAAATTAAAAAAGAAAGGATTTCGTACATATACAGAATTCAACATTAAATCAGCAGATTACCATGCCCTTACCATATCAACAATCGCTTTATGCCGTCAGCGGCCACGTTTCTGCCATGCCGCGACCTTCGACCTCGTTTAGCCCGTTGAAAATGAAATCGCCTATGCAAATGCCGCAACGTGCCGTACCCGCTCAAAGGCGTCTAGCATTTGCAATGAATCCACCATTTTCTACCGTATCCAACCCGATGAATCCGTTGCATGTAGGCACTTTGTCGGTGACAAACGCACCGAATGTTGTTACCACGCCACCTTTGGCACAAAATATGCTGCAAAATGCCAACATCGCTACGGCTAATGCTACAGTATCAGCTGCCCCTCTTATTACCGTACCAACTGGACCCTTGCCAACAATGAATAATGGGCAGCAGCAGGGCAGCAGCAGAAGTGCCATTCTTGGTCGTCAATTGGGATTAGATCCGATCAAAGTGGCAACAGACTTGGCACAATTGGCAATCGAAACCACAATTTCGGCACTTAGTGTTAGCATCAAAGCGCCAATGAATAATGATGATTTAAAAAAAATTTTGAAACGGAATGTTGCGTGTCTAATCATAGACAACCCAGAATTGAATTTGAAACAAATTTTGGACAATGCTTCTGCAAATTCAATGTTTGGGTAAAATTTTTTAGATTTAATTATGTAATAAATGGACGATTTTAGGCACGACCCCGACATTTTTGGGCCTTTTCCCCTGCTTTTTTTATTATTTCCCGATCATCGACAAGTTAATCCCTCCCCCGTTACGCCCAAATTATCCTGCATTCATTTAATTAAGAAAGGGGAATTCTGAAAATTTTCTTTGTACATACCTAATTAAATTAAAAAAAAAAATCCCCCTACGGGCGTCGGTGCCGGACCCCCACCAACAGTCATCATAGCCTGGAGGGTGCAATGTGAAAGTTTTTTTTTCAAAATATTGGCTGAAACTCCGGTCTGGCATTCTTTCCTCGCACGGGTTTCGAGGGCTTACCTAACCCTAAATAAGTGGAAAAAATAAATGTTTAATTTGGAAAATGCCCTATTTTAAGTCGTCCAACTGCGGAATCATTCTCACGCATTGTTGCTTCAACAATTAAGCAACACACCGATAACAAACCAAGCAGCAGCAGCAGCAGGCATTATTATGGTGACAAAGTGCTGACAAATGCCAACATTTATCTGCAAATTTACACGCAAATTAACAGAATTCTAAACATTGCTGCCAATGATGGTCTGTTGGAGGCCCACAAAATCTTACAAATTTTTAATGTTAAAAAAATATTTTTTTTAATTTGAGATGCAAAAAAAGGCAAATGCCATTTTCTGCGCACTATTTTCGATGTATTAGCTAGGCATAAAAAACACGGTTTCAACTTGATCTGAAGCTTCTACGTTGAGTTTTATAATGCCCTTTTTTTGCCCCTTTTGGGATTTCGTGCCCTTATGCCTTTCCATGCTTTTTTTGATATTTGATGCCCCTTTTCATTGCTTTTTTGGCATTTCTTTTTGAATTTTGGTCATAAATTTAGTTGAGGATTTTTTAAAAAAGCACCCTTAAAGGTCGATTTTTCTTGTCCAAAATTCAAAAGTTATACCAATAAAAATCGACTTTTTGCTAAAAAAAAAATGCACTCCAAAAAGAAATAAAACATCGTTGATTTTCCAAGAAATTTTGTTGTTAAAATTTTTGTTTTTATAACATCTTGAAAAAACATCCGTGATTAAAAATTTTAATGCCCTTTTTGGTGTCTTTTTGGAAATTTATGCCTTTTATGGCGCCCCCACCCCTTCAAAATAGCTTCTAAAATAGAGGTTAAAAATAAAACTCTCTTAATGGGCATATTTTTTTTCCAAATCAATCAACAATAATTTTATTCATTTCGCTTGCTTGCCAAATGTTTCTTTTGGGCTAATTTGTAGTAAAGTGGTCGTGATTTAATCATAAGATTAAAAAAGTTTGTATTTTATTTGATAATAACACGTTTTTAGTGTTATTTTGTAAAAACGATTTTTAGGAGTGTCTGCGGTGAATAAACCCGTCAATAAACGGGCTATCAAAATGCAAAATTTCATGACCCGCGGTGGCACACAGTTGAAGCAACTGCTCGATGCATGGCACGCGCGCACATTAGTGCCGGCATTGTTCCAGGATGATCAAACGACGGCGGCACAAAATTTCCGGATGGAATACTTTATGAAGCATTGCATACATTTGATCAAAAAATGTTGACAACAATCAGTTTTTGGCATTTTATTTTGTCATCATTTTTTCCTCGAGAACAACACTTTTTACTTAGTCACCACATCTGTTTCATTAGTGCTGCAGCCTGGAACCCGGAAAAAACCCGAGGTTTTTGTCTACCCGAAAGTCGAGCCATGAAATCTTTAATGAACCCAATCGAAAACCCGAACTTTTCCCAGCCTGGGTATAGGCAATTTGAAAATATTTTAAAATCTGAATTAAAATTTCTTAACACATTCAATTAAAAGGTCAAAAAAAACTTTGTTTGACTTTCGCGCTCGGGTATTTCCTAATCCGGGTTCAGGTTCATGCACATGAATGACACCTTATTTGTTTCAAGTCAATTCTCATTTTTACGCCGTAGGTATATGTTGTACCGAATTTTGAAAATCACCATCTTCTGAAAATGCTATTATTTTTTTTTCATCCAATTTTTTTAAACTTAGAATCATTATTAAAAAGCTTATGTATGTATTTTTAGAATCGTCGGTAGGAATTAGGGTTGGTCGTAACCAGAATTTTCAAAAACCGGAACCAGAACTGGCCGGAATTGAAACCGTAACAGGAATTTTTCTGAGCGCTGAGTCGTTTCGTAAAACTGCCTGCCACCTTAGGCGTTTCGTAAACTGCCTGCCACCTTGGGCGTTTAGTAAAACTGTCATCTTGGGCGTTTCGTAAAACTGCCAACTTGGAGTGGCATCATTCGATAGCTTAATGTGTTTAGAAACAATGCTTGAGCAAAAGCTAATCGTTTAATCCACTCTCGAAAAAGCTAGCACAAATGTATGACTTTTTCGCAGTTTAAAAATCATAACTTTTAAGGAGCCTAGACAAGCGAAAAGCTAATGAATAGTGTACATATATATACACACATGAAACTAAGGAGACATAGGAGACAAATGCGAAATAGTGCAGCACTTTCCCATTGCTCTCCTCCCTCCATTTGCAACCCATAGAAAAAAATGAGAACATTTGCTTGCTTTAACTATATAAGCAGCCAACACTCCATTTACACGTAGCGATTTGCTTGCTGACGCCGTTTCCCGCCACCACCACAGCGCCCGTCGGTGTGCGACAGCTGTGATGCGCACGCAGTCTGTCGCGTCCGCCAGCTTTGTGTTTGTCTACCACCCACCTGACTGAGGAATGTCCTGAACAATGAGTGCGCCTAATGAGCGTGCAAAGGCTTGACGTTAAGGGTGAAAACTTAGCGCCAAGTACAATTCGTCGTGATATGGAGTGTCCTCAGCAGAAGATGGAATAGCCCAAAGTCCGAAAGGACTGGCTGGCCTGGTAATGGCCTTTTGTGATTTGATGAAGGTCGGCGGTTGTATTCGGTTGGAGTTGGCTTGAGCAATGGTCGCAATTTTTTCTTATGGTGGCGGTTTTTCAAAACGAAACTACCACACGGCATTATGTTATAGCCTGCTTAATGACCAATTTTGTTCCAGAATTTTAATTAATTTTTTTGGGCGATTCATCCCTCTCCGGGAAATTTTTCTAAAGGGACTTGTTAAGAGAATTAATTGTTCATGTACGTGTAAGATTATTAGGGCTGGGATTTATATGTAAGAAAAATCGCAAAATATGTAAATAAATATGTATTAAAAAATGCCGAAATATGTATGAGTAGAAAAAACTCGAAAATTACGGGTGCAAATTAAAAAAAAAATTTTTTTTTCAATATTTGCAGTTTTTTAAATTTTTACAGGCAAAAATTCGAAAAATAAAATGAATTTAATTTAAAAAATATTTTTTTGAATTTTAATCGAGCCAAAAAAGTTGATATATTTTTTGAATTTTGAGTAAGAAAAACTCGATTCTTAGGGGTGCATAGAAGGTGTTTTTCCGGTACTTGTGGGTTATGAGTCAACAAAAAAAAAAAGAATTTAATTTTGTAAAAAAATTAGTTCTAGGGTTATTTTGGGTCGCAGAATCCGAATATGAGCTCCATTCTAACAAATTCAGAACCCCGGACCCGAATTCGAACAAATTTTGAACTTTTTAAATTTTGATTTTCAATTTAATTATATATATTGCCGTTGTCCTTCTTCATGCTGTTTGGTTTGTTTTCAAAATTTGTTCGAATTCGGGTCCGGGGTTCTGAAGAAATACAGGAAAAAAATATGTATTTACATAAAAACCCGGCCCTAAAGATTATAATTTTAAAAGCATCTTGAAAATAAGACAACTATTGTACCATCCACGGAACTCATATTCAGTGCGCTGGTCACGAATTAGAAAATTCTAACTTTTTTTCAGCGCCATCAAATACCCTCGTAAGAAAATTTAAAAGTAATAAAAGAGGAAGGGGGGGGGGGGAGTCGGAATATGTATCAAGTAGTACCCTGGTGAATTGTCGCCGGCCGAACTGTTGTTCGTCCGTAAAAACCAAATTTTTAGATTTTGGTTTTCGGGTTAGAAAAAACAAAACATTAAAATTTACAAAAAAAAATTCTTTTGATCCAGCTGTAGGATGATGAAATAAATAAATACAATTTTATTGTTCTTCTTCCAAAATATCCTCATCATCGCCTGCAATTTCCTGCTGAATTTGTTCAATTTGAAGTGTCAAAAATCGTCTGCGCAGCGTTGATTCAGATTTCAATGCATTGTTCAAATCAATCTGTGGAAAAAATTGACATGTCATTTTTATGTAATTTAAAAAACAGCGTTAAAAATATAATAGGAAATAAATGGGATTATATTCTTCAAATATTATTTCATGTGATTTTAAAGGCAAAAATATTTAAAAAAACTCAAAATATATTCTCGAAAAATAGAAAGTAACTTTTTGGGTGTCTTTTTGAAAATTTAAATTAGAAAAGAATTAATAGGGCGCTTATAAAAGTCAAAAAGTCGGTCCTTATTTGTTAGGGGTATATTTTTAAATGAATTTCAGCAAAAAAGTTTTTTCGAAATTTGCATGTTTTCAGGATAATTTCATAATTAATTTGATCGACCACCTGTGACTTGTAATAAGCCAATTTGGCACGTTTAATTTGCTCGTCCAAATCACCACAACCATTTTCCATTGGATGCAGTTGTTGTTGTTGCTGCTGCTTATGAAGCTGTTTTTCGATTGGGCAGTGAACCATTCGGTTGCTGCTAATTTTGGAAATTCTGCCACTGTTATTTGCCCTTTTAAGGATGAATTTCTTCCGTTTTCGTCTCAACTAAAAATCAAATTATGAAATTAAATTACTAATAAGTATTATATTGTACTAATGAAAATTTATAATATTTAAAAATGCTAATATCGTATTCCTCTAATAAAATCACCCCCCCCCTCCTCCCCCGCTAAAAATTTTTCGGCAAATGCGGTTTGCAGTAAATACAGACCCCGGATTTAGTACGGGAATGCAGACAGCGAGGAGGTTATACTTGAAAAACAAAACCTCGAAAATGATACCATTGATCTCCCGCCGGGATTTTCCCGTAATCCCAATATTTATGGAAAAAAACAGGAAACCGGTCAAAACGAGATTTTAATCAACCCGGTGCAATTCTGAAATCCCGAGCCCGTCTCATCAAATTTCTCTAATAAAAACGAAACACCCACAGTAGGCGGCAATAGGATGCCATTTTCGGTTACGGTAGTGTGAAACAATGGGGCATGTGCGGCGGATGATGATGAACTTGTTGGCGGCGGCGGCACAATTTGTGGCGTTGATTCTTGCTGCAATGCGATGGCACCACATACAAATGCATTCGCCGGCTCACTCTGCAAATTGTTTTTTCATTAATGACGAGAAATCTTGGCAGGCAAATTTTTTTTGTTTGAAAAAATGGTTAAAAAACTCCTTCGCTCTAATAAAAGCGCCTAAAAATTTTTTAAAGACAAGAATCCACAATGAAATTGAGACAAAATTTGAAAATTTTAAGACATTACTTATTTAATGAAAAAATCTTGATTCCGAATTGTCCGGAATTCCGGACTTTTTTTGGGAGTCCGGAATTTAATTCCGAACCTTTTATAAACAGAAGTTTTAGACATTTTGCGGCATTCAGATCAATCCCGGGGGTATATTTGTTTAGCTGAAAGGAAATTCAGCCGAAATAACACAATGCAGAAATTTTTTTAATATTTTAATGCTTTTATGATCATAAAAATTCATTTTTTTGTTACCTTGGCTGTACTCATCAAATTTACTGAATGTTGTGCCAAATTTTGATGTTGATTATTCAATAACATATGTTGTTGTTCAGTTTCGTAGTAAGATGGTACTGAGTCGAGCGCAACTTTAAAATTGAAATGGGTAATTATCGCGTAAATTAACTCTATTAGAGCCCCCCTGTGGCTTCATTTCGATATTCGTGGGACATATGCATCAAATATGACTAAAAATTTGTTTTCAAATAATAATGGCGATACGTATTTTGTCGAAAAATTGAAACTACATGGGGAGGTCTTATTAGAGGATGGGCTTCAAGGATATTAGCCATTTTTGGTTTTTTTTTTGTCAAAAGTCACATTTTGCTTACGGGCAGCTCTAGAGCCCCACGGATTTTGATCATAAATACTGATCACAAACAAACCGGGCAAATTCAAATGGTTTGATTCCGTTGGTTGGCAATCGCTGTCCGCAATTTGTTGTTGATCAGCATTAATAATTTCGTTGTCGCCAATAATTCGAAGGATCAAAGTGTCAACCTTTCAAATATAAGTCATGATTTATTAATCTTCCAAAATTTGTCATGTTTTTTTCTATTTTTAAATAAGGTAGTGTCGAATTGAAAAATTTTGGAGAATATTTATTTTAATTCACACAAAATTGAATTGGAAAAAAATGTTGGCAAACAAGTAGCATCCTTATGCGAGCTCTTTGTTGATTAAAAAAAAAATTAAATTGTGTCCTAAAAACGGAAAGTACCAATTGTCGCACTCACAAAAGAAATTCGAGATCCCGGTTGACTGAAAACCCGAATGGGAATTGGGATTATTCCATTAAAAAAACAAAAAAAACTCAGTGTCATTGAATTCCTGTTTTCGATAACATTCTTTCATTTTATCACTTCTAAGCGAATGAACATACAAATTTATAAATCAATAGCAAAGCACAGAGAAGATGAGATATTAAGGCAAATTTTCCACAAAAAAAATATATAATTTGCCTCAATAATGCCCATAGTCAGGAGCCCTTATCCCGGTACCGACCGGGACCCGGAAAAGGCAAGATCTCGGTCCAGTCTGGTTTTTTTGTCATTTAGCGTAGAAAAATCATACTAGATTAAAAAAAATTAAATTCTAAACATAAAAATTAAAAAAACCACATATTTTTATGCTAAAATATAGCTTTAGAATTGTATGTAAGCGATACAATTTTTAAAAATGCATTTTTTATTTTCTGGTAAGAAAAAGATTTTTTTGGGGGGGGAGGGTAAAGTACATTTTAGTATTTTTCGAACAAAAACTAAATGTTTTAAAATGCCGAAAAATCTATACAAAAAAAAACACGATACAGACTTCGCTTAAATTTGCGCGCGGATTTTGTTGTCCATTCCGGCTCAATCGGCTCAGTTTTTCAATTGTACGCCGTTTCATGTCCGCCCACTTTTGGCGCATGTACGAGTCATCTTTGCCAACAAAATGTGCCAGCCCGCTGGCCACCAACTGATCACGAATGTACATCCAGCGCAGCTTCTTTCCTTCATGCGTTATTTTGGGTGAAAACTGAAAATAAGATGGCAAATTGTTTGAAATGCCGTAAGTTTTGGGCATTTTCCGGCTTTTGACCCCATTGAAATTTTAAAGAAAAGCCGTAAAAAGTATCGGAGTCATGGACCAAGAATACGGCATACATTAACACTATTTTGAATACCGGAACCGAATTCGAACAAAAAATATTCCAGTCCGGGATTCAAAAGTGAGTTCTTGATCAAATTAAAAGTAATATCATGCTTCTACTTAAGTGTTGAGGACTCACACTGACTTTTGAAAACAGATATTCACGATGGGGTAAAATGCATTGCACAAATATGACATTGTCCGCACAGCGATTCGCCATTTTATCAGACTGTAAAATGATTGAAATTTAAATAAAAAGCCAGAATTTGAGACCAATTTTCTTTAAGACATACAATCAACAAAAAAAATAAACATTAAAAAAGAACCTATATAAATATTGGACTTATATAAGTCTTTAATTTAATACACATATAAATGAAATTATAAAAGCAAATAAAAATAAAGTTAAATTTTTTTTTTAAATTTGATTTTTTTTGCGTGGAAGATGGGGATGAAAAATATTTAGTTGTAAGCGGGAGGGTGGGGGGCGGGGCGATGCAGTAAGCTCTGCCGGTAAATTGTAAATTTACCGCCGGGGATGTATTTCGTTGAATTCGGATCAGGGATCGGAATTGAGCAAAGCATATATTCATGATAACTGGAAGTCCCGGAATTTCGTGATCAGCCTTTTTTTTACCCCAGAAAAAAAGCCTTCCGAATTTTTGCATTTTTTAATCGGGACAACAATTCATTAAATGATTTCCTTGATGCTAGTGCATTCTTAAATTCCACCACCAATGCGCATTTCTTAAATCATCCAATTAATTTTGTAAATCTTAAATTTTGTGTGTTTTGTATAACTTCGAGCTTTCGATAATAATAAATTTCTGGCCAAGAAAAAAAGTTGTACCCCATTTGCTCGAAACTCTACTGACCGGGTGGTATAAATTGCGGATTTAAAAAGCACGCATGGGGTGGCGATAAACGCGCTGGCCCATTTTGGAGGATTTATGAAACGTGTATGGGTAACGGAATTTAAAAAATGCGTCAACTTCTTACAAATAAAACATAATGGGTTTAAATTTTAAAATTTAGATTAAAAATGTTTAAATAGGTATATATTGTATATGGCACATTTAGCAAAGAAGAAATGGAAGCCCTGCCAAAGAAAAGTAGCGGCAAAAATTTGGGTGAATTTGGAAAATAATGGCGGATGGGTCGATGGGACCAGCAGCAGGCAGTGCAGCACGCCGCCCGAAAACCAGTCACTCACAATATGCCCATCCCATTAAATGGGCTTTTGCACGCGTACGCCGGAGACGGGACAGAGAAAATGGCGAAAGAGTATGGTGTAAAGGACCGGCAGGGTATAGGTAGAGAAAGAAAGATGGGAGGAGGAAGACTTAGAGAACACACAGAAGACAGATCATAGAGAAAACAAATGTTTAGTTGAGGAGGGATAGAGAAAAAATAGCAAAGAAATACGAGGAGAAATACATATGTATGTAGTAGATATTAGGACGAGACATTAAGAATTAAAGACAAAAAGAAATAGTGCAAAATTCATCAGCGATTGAGAGATTTAGATTGTCACAAGAGAAACAGAGACATTCCTGGACCACCCTAGGGCTAAATTTTCATGAAAATCAATTATATATTTTTTCTTGAATTTTGAACAGCCTAAAAGAAGCTTTTTTTATCCATTTTTAAATATTTCGCGATTATGTCAATAGTTCCATGTTTTTCTTTTTAATAGAGATTTAAATTTTGAAAATAAACTAGAATTAAAATAGAAAAACTAATAAAATAAATGATTAAATAAAATACTGGAATTTTTTTTAAATAGGGTGAACTAAGGAAAAAAAAACTTTTTAAATTGTAATAAATTTGTTTTTTCTTTTAATTTTCCTTCCTTTTGCTGAGACAATTTTTATTTCGGGATGGAGGGCTTCAGCCCATTTTATTATACCCCCCTCCTGTTAGGGCCTGGCACATTGGCAAAAAAAATTATTTTTTTTTTAGTTAGGTCTCTCGCCCCTCCTGCTGGCCTGATGGCCACCAATACTAATATTTGTTTGTTTTGCCCACCCAGTTAGTGTTGGCTGGCGCCTGGCAGCCTTCCTATGGCCGGCAGAGCGGTCCGTCCGTCCCCCACCCTCCGCAATCGCCGTCCGGCGGGACGGCTCAGTTTTCCCACCGTCGTCATATCAACTTAAGCCTTAAGGTTTGGGGCTGGCTAACCAAACCATTCCTTGGACATTTAAAATTTTTAAATTTTATTATTAATTTAAATTATTTAAATAAAATTTTATTCTCTCTAAATTTATCATCAAATTCGGTTAGCAAATGTTGGATACTCGGCGCAGAATTGCACCTAGTCTACAGACAGATCTTCCACTGAGCTACTGGGCACATAGCCAACTTTGATTTTCTCATTTTTTCGTTGCAATTTTCGGTTAAAATTTTTTTTATTTCAATTTTTTTACATTATTCCTGGCGATTTTAGGCCGACTTTTCGAATGATGACGTCAAATTTATAAAATTTGGTTGAGTACGAAGCAATAAAAAAAACATTTGTGTCCTAAAAACACTGACGGGTCCGTCGGCTGGGGGCTTTGAAGTGTGTGTACCCCGCGATTTTCCCCCGCCCCTTCCCCGTGTTCCCTCCCTCCCGCCCCCATCCCATCAGCTGACTCTTCTTTGGTGAGTGGGGTCCGCTGGCGCTTGCCGCGAGAAATAATATAGCCCAGCACACAGCAGCAATCACATGCTTACAATTGGGCACCGCCCTCCAGGGCTTTGGAAAGGGATAAATCCCGTTTGGCGGCTCCCTGAAAATCCAACACCGGAAAATCCGACATTGGAAAACCCGACCTAATAAGCGGAAAATACGCGGCCAGTCTTTCTTTTTTTAATTTTTTAACTTAAATGCTGAAAATGCTAATCAGTTTAATTTTCTCGAAGTCGACATTGGTTCGAATTTTTGTTTTTTAGGGTTAGCATTTCGCATTTGTTCATTAGTGTCCCTTAACATTAGGATTTGTTGGGACTGGGAAACGGTAAAAATTCCGTGCCCTTGAACCTCACTTTCCCTGCAAAATATGCCTGTTTTTTTGGGTTGGGCAAAGACGGCGGGCGTTGACCCGTTTTGCAGAAACTTTGGGCTGCTGGTCCCGAAAAAGGCGGTTCGCCGGGAGCGCCTCCTGCTGCTGCCCCAATGCTTTTATGTGTGCCACCAGCCATTCTAAGCCGTCAGGCTTTTCTCTCTCTTCTCAGCGCTATTCCGATGCAAAAATGGCATAGAAAAAGTGCCACATTATTCTCTGTGCCACATTCCTCCTCCTCCTCCTCTGGCGGCGTCTCCATTTTTTATATGGATCCATTTTTTTACATTTTGGCGGATAAAAGCAACATGTGCATTTTTCTAAGTTATTTACTACTTTTTTAGGCACAAATCCCTTTTTGGGATGATTGTAAAATTGTAAAATAGAGCCCCAGCGATTTATTTTCGGATAAGGTATGGCTTAAACCAGGCCCCTCCGAAATGGGAAAAATGCTTTTTCCCCAGAAATTGGGAAAAATTTGCCAAATGTCTCCTCCCCTCCCCCTCGAAATGGAAAAAATTTGTTTTTCCCCAGCAAAAGGAAGAAAACTTTCCCAATCTCCCCCCCCCCCCAAATTTTTTTTTCTGGTTACGTGCTTGCTTTAAATAATGTGTTACAACTTTTAATATTAATATATGAATTTAAAACAATTTTACAATTTTTCCATTCTCCATTTAATTTAATTAACATTGTTTGCTTATCGGTGGAGAGCAGGGAAAGAGTGTGCCACATTTTGGTCCAAGTCCCTTTTTGGAGTGATTGCGCAAAATAGAGCCCCAGGGACTTATTTTCGGATAAACCGTATGGCTTAAATAATGTGTTACAACTTTTAATATTTAATTTCAATTTTCTTTCTCCATTTAATTTAATTAACAATGTTTGTTTATCGGTGTGCCACATTATTTTCGCTTGAAATAAAAAGTGTCACGGTCACATTGATTCTATTTTTGCCTATGCTGCTCCTCCTGTGCTCTTTTTTTTTCACATCCATTGGACAAACCAAAAACCATCCATCAAACATTGCACACACACACACAAATAAATAGAAAAATCGCAGCAATTTCCATTGAAAAAAAACCCAAAATTAGAAATCAATTAGAGAAAAGTTAAATTTGCAGAATTTAATTATTATAGTTTGGCAAATTAAATGGTTGGGCTACCGGCCCGAAGAATGCTAAATCGTTTCCCCAAATGTCGTCGAATGGACAACAAATATTGGGCCCGCTTCAAACTCAACTAATTTGGTCGAAAATGAATTCATTGTAAAGCCTTACGAGGCGTTGAAGCTGCCCTCGAGTAAAAGCTAACGATTAGGCAAACGTAAAAAATTGTGCTCAAAACCATCAAAACCATTTGTTAAGCTTTCGGTATTTGTTATAATTGGATTAAATTTTGAAAAAATTTATTTGCATAAAATTTAAGAACTTTTTATAGTTAGGTTTAGCCTAAGAGCCCTGGTTAGGCTAGGCCTTTTGGTCAGGCCCGCCCCCCCTTTCCGAAATGGGAAAAATATGGAAGATTTTTCTTTTTTTCCTCAGAAATTTGGGAAAATTTGCCCAATCTCGCCCCCTACCCCGGAAATGAGAAAAATTTGCTTTTTCAACCAATTCCCCCTTCCCCCGAAATTTTTTTCTAGTTACGGGCGGCTTGGTTTTGTTTTCCAGAGGGATTAGGCTAAGCTAACCAGGCTTAGAGTAAAAGTTTCAAAATGTAACAATAACACAAAAAAAAAATTTAGGCAATTAAATTTTAATTTTAACTTATTTTTCAGAAAAAATGTGAACAATTAAGTAATTTTGTGACCAAACATGGCCCAAGTAATGCACATTCGACGATAATTTCTATTTATTCCTTTTATTCGCCCAAAATTTTTTTTTACAATTATTGCTGCCGCTGGTGAATACATCATTCGACTACCAAAAAAAAAGAGACAAATCGATTACAATTAAATTTTTTGAAAAATTGGAAATGTCTCGACTATTGCTGGATGAACTGTTTGATGACGATGACGAGGACATTGATGGCCAGCAAAACGGTGAAAAACCCAAAAAATCACACACACTATATTCCTATAATAGAAGCCCCCAGGGATTCTATTGTTCAATACATCCTCTGGGGTAAGCTTTTTCTTTAAGGGGGGGGGGGGCTTCAATTGGAAGAAATACGTTAATGCATGTAAATATTTTATTTAATTGGCATTCATTTAAAATTTAATTGGATAATCCGACGACGAAAAAAAAAAGTTAAAGTTTAAAGTACATAAATGTGAGAATTAACGACGAATTTTGGCTAATTTTGACGCTAATTAATTCAGAATTACTAAGACTGTTTTGTTTGAAATTGGGCTAATTTTGAATTTTTGTTAAGCACATACCGTAATTCCTACATTATAAGCCCCCCTGAAATAATGCCCCCTGAAATATAAAGCCCTCCTTTTGAGAGGGGTTAGAATATAGGGTCCCACCTGAATTAGAGCCCCTTCTGAAGTAGAGCCCCTTCTGAAGTAGAGCCCCTTCTGAAGTAGAGCCCCCCCTCCCCCTACTGAAATAAAGCCTCCTTTTGAGGAGGGTTGAAAGTTAAATACCCCCGGGGGCTTTATTTTAGAACTACGGTAGTTTATTGTTTACACTGCAAAAAATTGTTGTGTGCCAAAAAATATGTAGCAGCTCCGTTTCTTGGCAACAAAATGCCAAAAGCATAACGCGTCAGAAATCCCATTTAAATAATTCCCTTGGGGCACATTTTTCCCAGTTTACCACTTCTGTGGACACAAATAGTGCCCAGCAATGGCATTTACACTCAGAAAACGGCAAAAAGATGGAAAATGTGTAAAGGTCAACGTACACGCATTACATATGTACAACCCTTGAAAAAATATTTTTAATAAAGTAATTATTTAATTATAGACCTCCTATAATTAAATCCCCCCCCCCCCTCTATTTTTGAGGGTTTGAAAATAAAGCCCTCTCTAATAGAGCCCCATACCCCCTTGAGCAGGTTGAAAATGAGTCCCTTTTCATATCCCTTTCTGTGGAGCAGGGTTGGAAATGAGCCTCATGGGCTTCTAATATAGGAATTACGGTACTTCGAAATTAAACATTTATTTTTTTTAATTTTAAAGGCACTTCAATACTCGATTCTACTGTTCATAGACAATCTGCTTCAACAACTGAACTAGCTTCAAATAAAACAAATTTGTCAACATTATTGGAAGAAGGTAAATTGAATTAAAAATTAAAATCGTTATAAAAAAAATGTTAAAGATAAAAAATCAGCAAAATCGACCTCATCAGTTTTCTATGCAAATTCGTCAACACAAAGTTTGAGCGAGTTGAGTGCTTCCACCACACTTTTGTGCCGGTCTGGTGAAAAAAAGCGGGGTTAGTTCTTGACCAAATATTAAAACGATTTATTTATTAGTTTTACGTTAGGGCCTTGATTCCGACACTCCCGATTTGGGTCCGATCACCGATATTTTTGGGCCTCTTTCAAACTCCATCCTGCTTTTGGGTCCAATCACTAATATTTTGGGTCCCCCGTCCGACTTCTGGTCGCGAACACCAATATTGCGCATCTTCACGTCCCATCACGCTTTAGATTCCGATCACTGTTAATTTTGGCCTACTGAAGTGTCTAGGCTTACCGTATTTTCTCAAATTGAAGACCCGGGTCTTCTATTTTTCAATCCCCTTCTAGGGGGGGGTCTTTAATTGGAAGGGGGTCTGTCTTCAAATGGAAAGGGTTCTTCTATTTTCCGATCGAAGAATTTTTAATTCATAAAATTTATCTATAATCCAATTGAAGGTCATTTAAATTTCATTATTTTCAATTTATTGAGCAAAAATTTTGCCTAACATACTAACCCCATATTTTAATTAAATCAATTACCCCAAAGGGGCTCGCCATTTCTCTGTCGACCTTTTGCCGGCATTGAAGAAAAAGCAGGCAATTGGTGGTGCTCATTCTCCACTCGTGGCAGCAACAAAAAACGGAGCAGCGACGGCAGCGGAAGCATCAAATTTAGCAGGACAATCATGCACTGTGTATGCAAGACCGTAATCAGAAGAAAATTTCGAGAGGGGAGGGAATGGGGAAATTTCCAAAATTTTTGATTTCGGGGAGGAGAGGGGATTGGGAAATTTTCTTCCTTTTTCTGGGGTAAAAAGCAAATGTTTTCCATTTTAGGGGGGGGGTGGGAGGTTGAAAAATCGGGGTGTTCGGCAAATGCGATTTTCGGTAACCGTAAATAACCTACCGAAAATTACCGAAATTTTGAAAATTCAATTTCCCGGTAATCATAAATTACCGTTTTACCGTTGCCGTGCCAAACACTAATCAGAAAGAAGTGATGACAACCCTGGGTAGTTTATGGAAGAGTTAGTTGTCTCCGTGTGCACCTCGTTTCCCCCCCCCCCCCCCCCCCCCCCGCAGCCCCCCCCCTGCCCCCCCCCCCCCCCTCTCCCTCCCCCTTCCTCCCCTCCCCCCCCCCCCCCCCCTCTCGCCG